>JBBPBX010049193.1:0-25458 GCA_038048925.1 Garcialebias charrua
AAAAGTACATTGGAGGTACCCTCTAAAATGCACAGGTAGGCGGCCATTTTGGGTCAAAGGTCAAATTTTGGTCATTTTTCAGTTTTACTCATGTCGAACTTTGACGAACTCCTTCTCAGGCGTTCGACCTATCGGCTTCAAACTTGGTCAGAATGCAGTTAAGGCATGGGCCTTTAAAAGTTATCAAAAAAATTGACTTTTCGTATATGTTCAGGGGGCGTGGTGGAGCGGTGAACTTGGCGTACTCGCCGAAACAAACGAAACGCTATAACTTTGACATTTAAAGGTCTATTGACACCATGCTTTATCCTAGAATAATGAAACTTGGTACACATATGTATCTCATCAGGAGCTACAAAAAAGTCTCTTGGAGCAATGGTCCAAAGCCAACAGGAAGTCGGCCATTTTAGGTCAAAGTCACAATTTGGTCTATTTCATTTACGTCATATCTGAGCGAACTCGTCCTAGAGCTTTCGAGATCCAGGCGTCAAACTCGGTCAGCACTATCTTGAGGCATTGAAGGTCAAAAGTTATCAAAAGAATTTTTCTAAGTCAAAGCATGTGGGCGTGGCCTTAGGTCAAAGTCAAATTTGGTCTATTTCATTTACGTCATATCTGAGCGAACTCGTCCTAGAGCTTTCGAGATCCAGGGGTCAAACTCAGTCAGCACTATCTTGAGGCATTGAAGGTCAAAAGTTATCAAAAGAATTTTTCTATGTCAAAGCATGTGGGCGTGGCCAAGCCTCAAATCTGGCCATTTTCCATGAAACATCAATTACGTCATATCTGAGCGAACTCGTCCTAGAGCTTTCGAGATCCAGGCGTCAAACTCGGTCAGCACTATCTTGAGGCATTGAAGGTCAAAAGTTATCAAAAGAATTTTTCTATGTCAAAGCATGTGGGCGTGGCCAAGCCTCAAATCTGGCCATTCTCCATGAAACATCAAGCTAAAATAACTTCCTAATAGAAGCTCCCAGCTACACCAAATTCACTAAGATCTATATTTATCCATCCCTCGACAGGACTGTAGTCCAATATGTAGTGGGCGTGGCCTGATTCTTCCAGAGCGCCCCCTAGAATTTAGTTTAAAAATCAGCCCCCAGCCATGCTTTATCCCAGAATTATGAAACGTGGTATACATGTGTAAATTATCAGGACCTACAAAAAAGTCTCTTGGAACCCTGGTCCAAAACAAAAACAAAGTCGGCCATTTTGGGTCAAAGGTCATTTTCCGATGTTTTTGAATTGCGTATTTAAACAAACTCCTCTTAGGGATTTTGAAGGATTGCCTTTAAACTTGGTTAACATTCCCTTAACACATTGGACAGTAAAAGTTATCAAAAGTTTGCGTTTTCGTTTATGCTAAAGGGGCGTGGCCAGGCCTCAAACTTGCGCTTCATGCGTCCCCTACATTATTTCTATAGTCCTATCTCAGTGATACATCATCCGATCTGAACCAGATTTATTGTGCATAATCAGTGAGACCTTGTGGACACATTGATATTGTTGTTTAACATATGACTCCAGAGCGCCCCCTAGATTATTCAAACTGTTATATCTCAGTGATACATCATCCGATCTGAACCAGATTTATTGTGTATCATCAGTGAGCCCTTGTGGACACATTGATATGGTGGGCTAACATTTGACTCAAGTGCGCCCCCTACATTATTTCTATAGTTATATCTCAGTGAGATATCATCCGATCTGAACCAAATTTATTGTGAATAATCAGTGAGCCCTTGTGGACACATTGTATTGTGGCTTAACATATAACTCCATAGCGCCCCCTAGATTATTCAAACTGTTCTATCTCAGTGAGACATCATCCGATCTGAACCAGATTTATCGTGTATCATCAGTGCGACCTTGTGGACACCTTGATATTGTGGTTTAACATGTGACTCCAGAGCGCACCCTAGATTATTCAAACTGTTATATCTCAGTGAGACATCATCCGATCTGAACCAGATTTATTGTGCGTGTGCACCCCTGGTGCGGAGTAGACACGAGAGACTTCGAAATGGCGACCGAGCGGACGAGCTGGAGCTCGCGCGGTCGCCTCAATAAGGTCCGAGCGGCGCTAAGCTGCTTCGGGCCTCAACGCCGCTTGCGGCTTTAATTAGGCCCGAAGCAGCGAAGCTCTGCTGAAGGCCTATTGTAATCGCTCGATTTCTTCATTATTATTATTATTATTCTTCCGTCACTTCGCGCGGCCGTTTGGGGCCTTTAACATATTCAAAAACTCACCAAACTTCACCCAAAATTGTCCCCCAACGAAAATTTTATGAATCTGGTGTAATCGCAAGTGGGCGTGGCCTAACTGCTCAACAGCGCCCCCTAACGTGAGTTGGGGAAAACCGTAAGTCGTAGAGATCTGAAACTCGGTACATATGTAGATCTCCCCAATTCAAGAAAAAAAGTACATTGGAGGTACCCTCTAAAATGCACAGGTAGGCGGCCATTTTGGGTCAAAGGTCAAATTTTGGTCATTTTTCAGTTTTACTCATGTCGAACTTTGACGAACTCCTTCTCAGGCGTTCGACCTATCGGCTTCAAACTTGGTCAGAATGCAGTTAAGGCATGGGCCTTTAAAAGTTATCAAAAAAATTGACTTTTCGTATATGTTCAGGGGGCGTAGTGGAGCGGTGAACTTGGCGTACTCGCCGAAACAAACGAAACGCTATAACTTTGACATTTAAAGGTCTATTGACACCATGCTTTATCCTAGAATAATGAAACTTGGTACACATATGTATCTCATCAGGAGCTACAAAAAAGTCTCTTGGAGCAATGGTCCAAAGCCAACAGGAAGTCGGCCATTTTAGGTCAAAGTCACAATTTGGTCTATTTCATTTACGTCATATCTGAGCGAACTCGTCCTAGAGCTTTCGAGATCCAGGCGTCAAACTCGGTCAGCACTATCTTGAGGCATTGAAGGTCAAAAGTTATCAAAAGAATTTTTCTAAGTCAAAGCATGTGGGCGTGGCCTTAGGTCAAAGTCAAATTTGGTCTATTTCATTTACGTCATATCTGAGCGAACTCGTCCTAGAGCTTTCGAGATCCAGGGGTCAAACTCAGTCAGCACTATCTTGAGGCATTGAAGGTCAAAAGTTATCAAAAGAATTTTTCTATGTCAAAGCATGTGGGCGTGGCCAAGCCTCAAATCTGGCCATTTTCCATGAAACATCAATTACGTCATATCTGAGCGAACTCGTCCTAGAGCTTTCGAGATCCAGGCGTCAAACTCGGTCAGCACTATCTTGAGGCATTGAAGGTCAAAAGTTATCAAAAGAATTTTTCTATGTCAAAGCATGTGGGCGTGGCCAAGCCTCAAATCTGGCCATTCTCCATGAAACATCAAGCTAAAATAACTTCCTAATAGAAGCTCCCAGCTACACCAAATTCACTAAGATCTATATTTATCCATCCCTCGACAGGACTGCAGTCCAATATGTAGTGGGCGTGGCCTGATTCTTCCAGAGCGCCCCCTAGAATTTAGTTTAAAAATCAGCCCCCAGCCATGCTTTATCCCAGAATTATGAAACGTGGTATACATGTGTAAATTATCAGGACCTACAAAAAAGTCTCTTGGAACCCTGGTCCAAAACAAAAACAAAGTCGGCCATTTTGGGTCAAAGGTCATTTTCCGATGTTTTTGAATTGCGTATTTAAACAAACTCCTCTTAGTGATTTTGAAGGATTGCCTTTAAACTTGGTTAACATGCCCTTAACACATTGGACAGTAAAAGTTATCAAAAGTTTGCGTTTTCGTTTATGCTAAAGGGGCGTGGCCAGGCCTCAAACTTGCGCTTCATGCGTCCCCTACATTATTTCTATAGTCCCATCTCAGTGATACATCATCCGATCTGAACCAGATTTATTGTGCATAATCAGTGAGACCTTGTGGACACATTGATATTGTTGTTTAACATATGACTCCAGAGCGCCCCCTAGATTATTCAAACTGTTATATCTCAGTGATACATCATCCGATCTGAACCAGATTTATTGTGCATCATCAGTGAGCCCTTGTGGACACATTGATATGGTGGGCTAACATTTGACTCAAGTGCGCCCCCTACATTATTTCTATAGTTATATCTCAGTGATATATCATCCGATCTGAACCAAATTTATTGTGAATAATCAGTGAGCCCTTGTGGACACATTGATAATGTGGTTTAACATATAACTCCATAGCGCCCCCTAGATTATTCAAACTGTTATATCTCAGTGAGACATCATCCGATCTGAACCAGATTTATTGTGTATCATCAGTGAGACCTTGTGGACACATTGATATTGTGGTTTAACATGTGACTCCAGAGCGCCCCCTAGATTATTCAAACTGTTATATCTCAGTGAGACATCATCCGATCTGAACCAGATTTATTGTGCGTGTGCACCCCTGGTGCGGAGTAGACACGAGAGACTTCGAAATGGCGACCGAGCGGACGAGCTGGAGCTCGCGCGGTCGCCTCAATAAGGTCCGAGCGGCGCTAAGCTGCTTCGGGCCTCAACGCCGCTTGCGGCTTTAATTATTATTATTCTTCTTCTTCCGTCACTTCGCGCGGCCGTTTGGAGCCTTTAACATATTCAAAAACTCACCAAACTTCACCCAAAATTGTCCCCCAACGAAAATTTTATGAATCTGGTGTAATCGCAAGTGGGCGTGGCCTAACTGCTCAACAGCGCCCCCTAACGTGAGTTGGGGAAAACCGTAAGTCGTAGAGATCTGAAACTCGGAACATATGTAGATCTCCCCAATTCAAGAAAAAAAGTACATTGGAGGTACCCTCTAAAATGCACAGGTAGGCGGCCATTTTGGGTCAAAGGTCAAATTTTGGTCATTTTTCAGTTTTACTCATGTCGAACTTTGACGAACTCCTTCTCAGGCGTTCGACCTATCGGCTTCAAACTTGGTCAGAATGCAGTTAAGGCATGGGCCTTTAAAAGTTATCAAAAAAATTGACTTTTCGTATATGTTCAGGGGGCGTAGTGGAGCGGTGAACTTGGCGTACTCGCCGAAACAAACGAAACGCTATAACTTTGACATTTAAAGGTCTATTGACACCATGCTTTATCCTAGAATAATGAAACTTGGTACACATATGTATCTCATCAGGAGCTACAAAAAAGTCTCTTGGAGCAATGGTCCAAAGCCAACAGGAAGTCGGCCATTTTAGGTCAAAGTCACAATTTGGTCTATTTCATTTACGTCATATCTGAGCGAACTCGTCCTAGAGCTTTCGAGATCCAGGCGTCAAACTCGGTCAGCACTATCTTGAGGCATTGAAGGTCAAAAGTTATCAAAAGAATTTTTCTAAGTCAAAGCATGTGGGCGTGGCCTTAGGTCAAAGTCAAATTTGGTCTATTTCATTTACGTCATATCTGAGCAAACTCGTCCTAGAGCTTTCGAGATCCAGGGGTCAAACTCAGTCAGCACTATCTTGAGGCATTGAAGGTCAAAAGTTATCAAAAGAATTTTTCTATGTCAAAGCATGTGGGCGTGGCCAAGCCTCAAATCTGGCCATTTTCCATGAAACATCAATTACGTCATATCTGAGCGAACTCGTCCTAGAGCTTTCGAGATCCAGGCGTCAAACTCGGTCAGCACTATCTTGAGGCATTGAAGGTCAAAAGTTATCAAAAGAATTTTTCTATGTCAAAGCATGTGGGCGTGGCCAAGCCTCAAATCTGGCCATTCTCCATGAAACATCAAGCTAAAATAACTTCCTAATAGAAGCTCCCAGCTACACCAAATTCACTAAGATCTATATTTATCCATCCCTCGACAGGACTGCAGTCCAATATGTAGTGGGCGTGGCCTGATTCTTCCAGAGCGCCCCCTAGAATTTAGTTTAAAAATCAGCCCCCAGCCATGCTTTATCCCAGAATTATGAAACGTGGTATACATGTGTAAATTATCAGGACCTACAAAAAAGTCTCTTGGAACCCTGGTCCAAAACAAAAACAAAGTCGGCCATTTTGGGTCAAAGGTCATTTTCCGATGTTTTTGAATTGCGTATTTAAACAAACTCCTCTTAGGGATTTTGAAGGATTGCCTTTAAACTTGGTTAACATGCCCTTAACACATTGGACAGTAAAAGTTATCAAAAGTTTGCGTTTTCGTTTATGCTAAAGGGGCGTGGCCAGGCCTCAAACTTGCGCTTCATGCGTCCCCTACATTATTTCTATAGTCCCATCTCAGTGATACATCATCCGATCTGAACCAGATTTATTGTGCATAATCAGTGAGACCTTGTGGACACATTGATATTGTTGTTTAACATATGACTCCAGAGCGCCCCCTAGATTATTCAAACTGTTATATCTCAGTGATACATCATCCGATCTGAACCAGATTTATTGTGCATCATCAGTGAGCCCTTGTGGACACATTGATATGGTGGGCTAACATTTGACTCAAGTGCGCCCCCTACATTATTTCTATAGTTATATCTCAGTGAGACATCATCCGATCTGAACCAAATTTATTGTGAATAATCAGTGAGCCCTTGTGGACACATTGTAATGTGGTTTAACATATAACTCCATAGCGCCCCCTAGATTATTCAAACTGTTATATCTCAGTGAGACATCATCCGATCTGAACCAGATTTATCGTGTATCATCAGTGAGACCTTGTGGACACATTGATATTGTGGTTTAACATGTGACTCCAGAGCGCCCCCTAGATTATTCAAACTGTTATATCTCAGTGAGACATCATCCGATCTGAACCAGATTTATTGTGCGTGTGCACCCCTGGTGCGGAGTAGACACGAGAGACTTCGAAATGGCGACCGAGCGGACGAGCTGGAGCTCGCGCGGTCGCCTCAATAAGGTCCGAGCGGCGCTAAGCTGCTTCGGGCCTCAACGCCGCTTGCGGCTTTAATTATTATTATTATTATTTTTCCGTCACTTCGCGCGGCCGTTTGGAGCCTTTAACATATTCAAAAACTCACCAAACTTCACCCAAAATTGTCCCCCAACGAAAATTTTATGAATCTGGTGTAATCGCAAGTGGGCGTGGCCTAACTGCTCAACAGCGCCCCCTAACGTGAGTTGGGGAAAACCGTAAGTCGTAGAGATCTGAAAATCGGTACATATGTAGATCTCCCCAATTCAAGAAAAAAAGTACATTGGAGGTACCCTCTAAAATGCACAGGTAGGCGGCCATTTTGGGTCAAAGGTCAAATTTTGGTCATTTTTCAGTTTTACTCATGTCGAACTTTGACGAACTCCTTCTCAGGCGTTCGACCTATCGGCTTCAAACTTTGTCAGAATGCAGTTAAGGCATGGGCCTTTAAAAGTTATCAAAAAAATTGACTTTTCGTATATGTTCAGGGGGCGTGGTGGAGCGGTGAACTTGGCGTACTCGCCGAAACAAACGAAACGCTATAACTTTGACATTTAAAGGTCTATTGACACCATGCTTTATCCTAGAATAATGAAACTTGGTACACATATGTATCTCATCAGGAGCTACAAAAAAGTCTCTTGGAGCAATGGTCCAAAGCCAACAGGAAGTCGGCCATTTTAGGTCAAAGTCACAATTTGGTCTATTTCATTTACGTCATATCTGAGCGAACTCGTCCTAGAGCTTTCGAGATCCAGGCGTCAAACTCGGTCAGCACTATCTTGAGGCATTGAAGGTCAAAAGTTATCAAAAGAATTTTTCTAAGTCAAAGCATGTGGGCGTGGCCTTAGGTCAAAGTCAAATTTGGTCTATTTCATTTACGTCATATCTGAGCAAACTCGTCCTAGAGCTTTCGAGATCCAGGGGTCAAACTCGGTCAGCACTATCTTGAGGCATTGAAGGTCAAAAGTTATCAAAAGAATTTTTCTATGTCAAAGCATGTGGGCGTGGCCAAGCCTCAAATCTGGCCATTTTCCATGAAACATCAATTACGTCATATCTGAGCGAACTCGTCCTAGAGCTTTCGAGATACAGGCGTCAAACTCGGTCAGCACTATCTTGAGGCATTGAAGGTCAAAAGTTATCAAAAGAATTTTTCTATGTCAAAGCATGTGGGCGTGGCCAAGCCTCAAATCTGGCCATTCTCCATGAAACATCAAGCTAAAATAACTTCCTAATAGAAGCTCCCAGCTACACCAAATTCACTAAGATCTATATTTATCCATCCCTCGACAGGACTGTAGTCCAATATGTAGTGGGCGTGGCCTGATTCTTCCAGAGCGCCCCCTAGAATTTAGTTTAAAAATCAGCCCCCAGCCATGCTTTATCCCAGAATTATGAAACGTGGTATACATGTGTAAATTATCAGGACCTACAAAAAAGTCTCTTGGAACCCTGGTCCAAAACAAAAACAAAGTCGGCCATTTTGGGTCAAAGGTCATTTTCCGATGTTTTTGAATTGCGTATTTAAACAAACTCCTCTTAGGGATTTTGAAGGATTGCCTTTAAACTTGGTTAACATTCCCTTAACACATTGGACAGTAAAAGTTATCAAAAGTTTGCGTTTTCGTTTATGCTAAAGGGGCGTGGCCAGGCCTCAAACTTGCGCTTCATGCGTCCCCTACATTATTTCTATAGTCCTATCTCAGTGATACATCATCCGATCTGAACCAGATTTATTGTGCATAATCAGTGAGACCTTGTGGACACATTGATATTGTTGTTTAACATATGACTCCAGAGCGCCCCCTAGATTATTCAAACTGTTATATCTCAGTGATACATCATCCGATCTGAACCAGATTTATTGTGTATCATCAGTGAGCCCTTGTGGACACATTGATATGGTGGGCTAACATTTGACTCAAGTGCGCCCCCTACATTATTTCTATAGTTATATCTCAGTGAGATATCATCCGATCTGAACCAAATTTATTGTGAATAATCAGTGAGCCCTTGTGGACACATTGTATTGTGGTTTAACATATAACTCCATAGCGCCCCCTAGATTATTCAAACTGTTCTATCTCAGTGAGACATCATCCGATCTGAACCAGATTTATCGTGTATCATCAGTGAGACCTTGTGGACACATTGATATTGTGGTTTAACATGTGACTCCAGAGCGCACCCTAGATTATTCAAACTGTTATATCTCAGTGAGACATCATCCGATCTGAACCAGATTTATTGTGCGTGTGCACCCCTGGTGCGGAGTAGACACGAGAGACTTCGAAATGGCGACCGAGCGGACGAGCTGGAGCTCGCGCGGTCGACTCAATAAGGTCCGAGCGGCGCTAAGCTGCTTCGGGCCTCAACGCCGCTTGCGGCTTTAATTATTATTATTATTTTTCCGTCACTTCGCGCGGCCGTTTGGGGCCTTTAACATATTCAAAAACTCACCAAACTTCACCCAAAATTGTCCCCCAACGAAAATTTTATGAATCTGGTGTAATCGCAAGTGGGCGTGGCCTAACTGCTCAACAGCGCCCCCTAACGTGAGTTGGGGAAAACCGTAAGTCGTAGAGATCTGAAACTCGGAACATATGTAGATCTCCCCAATTCAAGAAAAAAAGTACATTGGAGGTACCCTCTAAAATGCACAGGTAGGCGGCCATTTTGGGTCAAAGGTCAAATTTTGGTCATTTTTCAGTTTTACTCATGTCGAACTTTGACGAACTCCTTCTCAGGCGTTCGACCTATCGGCTTCAAACTTGGTCAGAATGCAGTTAAGGCATGGGCCTTTAAAAGTTATCAAAAAAATTGACTTTTCGTATATGTTCAGGGGGCGTAGTGGAGCGGTGAACTTGGCGTACTCGCCGAAACAAACGAAACGCTATAACTTTGACATTTAAAGGTCTATTGACACCATGCTTTATCCTAGAATAATGAAACTTGGTACACATATGTATCTCATCAGGAGCTACAAAAAAGTCTCTTGGAGCAATGGTCCAAAGCCAACAGGAAGTCGGCCATTTTAGGTCAAAGTCACAATTTGGTCTATTTCATTTACGTCATATCTGAGCGAACTCGTCCTAGAGCTTTCGAGATCCAGGCGTCAAACTCGGTCAGCACTATCTTGAGGCATTGAAGGTCAAAAGTTATCAAAAGAATTTTTCTAAGTCAAAGCATGTGGGCGTGGCCTTAGGTCAAAGTCAAATTTGGTCTATTTCATTTACGTCATATCTGAGCGAACTCGTCCTAGAGCTTTCGAGATCCAGGGGTCAAACTCAGTCAGCACTATCTTGAGGCATTGAAGGTCAAAAGTTATCAAAAGAATTTTTCTATGTCAAAGCATGTGGGCGTGGCCAAGCCTCAAATCTGGCCATTTTCCATGAAACATCAATTACGTCATATCTGAGCGAACTCGTCCTAGAGCTTTCGAGATCCAGGCGTCAAACTCGGTCAGCACTATCTTGAGGCATTGAAGGTCAAAAGTTATCAAAAGAATTTTTCTAAGTCAAAGCATGTGGGCGTGGCCTTAGGTCAAAGTCACAATTTGGTCTATTTCATTTACGTCATATCTGAGCGAACTCGTCCTAGAGCTTTCGAGATCCAGGCGTCAAACTCGGTCAGCACTATCTTGAGGCATTGAAGGTCAAAAGTTATCAAAAGAATTTTTCTATGTCAAAGCATGTGGGCGTGGCCAAGCCTCAAATCTGGCCATTCTCCATGAAACATCAAGCTAAAATAACTTCCTAATATAAGCTCCCAGCTACACCAAATTCACTAAGATCTATATTTATCCATCCCTCGACAGGACTGCAGTCCAATATGTAGTGGGCGTGGCCTGATTCTTCCAGAGCGCCCCCTAGAATTTAGTTTAAAAATCAGCCCCCAGCCATGCTTTATCCCAGAATTATGAAACGTGGTATACATGTGTAAATTGTCAGGACCTACAAAAAAGTCTCTTGGAACCCTGGTCCAAAACAAAAACAAAGTCGGCCATTTTGGGTCAAAGGTCATTTTCCGATGTTTTTGAATTGCGTATTTAAACAAACTCCTCTTAGTGATTTTGAAGGATTGCCTTTAAACTTGGTTAACATGCCCTTAACACATTGGACAGTAAAAGTTATCAAAAGTTTGCGTTTTCGTTTATGCTAAAGGGGCGTGGCCAGGCCTCAAACTTGCGCTTCATGCGTCCCCTACATTATTTCTATAGTCCCATCTCAGTGATACATCATCCGATCTGAACCAGATTTATTGTGCATAATCAGTGAGACCTTGTGGACACATTGATATTGTTGTTTAACATATGACTCCAGAGCGCCCCCTAGATTATTCAAACTGTTATATCTCAGTGATACATCATCCGATCTGAACCAGATTTATTGTGCATCATCAGTGAGCCCTTGTGGACACATTGATATGGTGGGCTAACATTTGACTCAAGTGCGCCCCCTACATTATTTCTATAGTTATATCTCAGTGATACATCATCCGATCTGAACCAAATTTATTGTGAATAATCAGTGAGCCCTTGTGGACACATTGATAATGTGGTTTAACATATAACTCCATAGCGCCCCCTAGATTATTCAAACTGTTATATCTCAGTGAGACATCATCCGATCTGAACCAGATTTATTGTGTATCATCAGTGAGACCTTGTGGACACATTGATATTGTGGTTTAACATGTGACTCCAGAGCGCCCCCTAGATTATTCAAACTGTTATATCTCAGTGAGACATCATCCGATCTGAACCAGATTTATTGTGCGTGTGCACCCCTGGTGCGGAGTAGACACGAGAGACTTCGAAATGGCGACCGAGCGGACGAGCTGGAGCTCGCGCGGTCGCCTCAATAAGGTCCGAGCGGCGCTAAGCTGCGAGGGCCTCAATGCTGCTTGCAGCTTTAATTAGGCCCGAAGCAGCGAAGCTCTGCTGAAGGCCTATTGTAATCGCTCGATTTCTTCATTATTATTATTATTATTCTTCCGTCACTTCGCGCGGCCGTTTGGGGCCTTTAACATATTCAAAAACTCACCAAACTTCACCCAAAATTGTCCCCCAACGAAAATTTTATGAATCTGGTGTAATCGCAAGTGGGCGTGGCCTAACTGCTCAACAGCGCCCCCTAACGTGAGTTGGGGAAAACCGTAAGTCGTACAGATCTGAAACTCGGTACATATGTAGATCTCCCCAATTCAAGAAAAAAAGTACATTGGAGGTACCCTCTAAAATGCACAGGTAGGCGGCCATTTTGGGTCAAAGGTCAAATTTTGGTCATTTTTCAGTTTTACTCATGTCGAACTTTGACGAACTCCTTCTCAGGCGTTCGACCTATCGGCTTCAAACTTGGTCAGAATGCAGTTAAGGCATGGGCCTTTAAAAGTTATCAAAAAAATTGACTTTTCGTATATGTTCAGGGGGCGTGGTGGAGCGGTGAACTTGGCGTACTCGCCGAAACAAACGAAACGCTATAACTTTGACATTTAAAGGTCTATTGACACCATGCTTTATCCTAGAATAATGAAACTTGGTACACATATGTATCTCATCAGGAGCTACAAAAAAGTCTCTTGGAGCAATGGTCCAAAGCCAACAGGAAGTCGGCCATTTTAGGTCAAAGTCACAATTTGGTCTATTTCATTTACGTCATATCTGAGCGAACTCGTCCTAGAGCTTTCGAGATCCAGGCGTCAAACTCGGTCAGCACTATCTTGAGGCATTGAAGGTCAAAAGTTATCAAAAGAATTTTTCTAAGTCAAAGCATGTGGGCGTGGCCTTAGGTCAAAGTCAAATTTGGTCTATTTCATTTACGTCATATCTGAGCGAACTCGTCCTAGAGCTTTCGAGATCCAGGGGTCAAACTCAGTCAGCACTATCTTGAGGCATTGAAGGTCAAAAGTTATCAAAAGAATTTTTCTATGTCAAAGCATGTGGGCGTGGCCAAGCCTCAAATCTGGCCATTTTCCATGAAACATCAATTACGTCATATCTGAGCGAACTCGTCCTAGAGCTTTCGAGATCCAGGCGTCAAACTCGGTCAGCACTATCTTGAGGCATTGAAGGTCAAAAGTTATCAAAAGAATTTTTCTAAGTCAAAGCATGTGGGCGTGGCCTTAGGTCAAAGTCACAATTTGGTCTATTTCATTTACGTCATATCTGAGCGAACTCGTCCTAGAGCTTTCGAGATCCAGGCGTCAAACTCGGTCAGCACTATCTTGAGGCATTGAAGGTCAAAAGTTATCAAAAGAATTTTTCTATGTCAAAGCATGTGGGCGTGGCCAAGCCTCAAATCTGGCCATTCTCCATGAAACATCAAGCTAAAATAACTTCCTAATATAAGCTCCCAGCTACACCAAATTCACTAAGATCTATATTTATCCATCCCTCGACAGGACTGCAGTCCAATATGTAGTGGGCGTGGCCTGATTCTTCCAGAGCGCCCCCTAGAATTTAGTTTAAAAATCAGCCCCCAGCCATGCTTTATCCCAGAATTATGAAACGTGGTATACATGTGTAAATTGTCAGGACCTACAAAAAAGTCTCTTGGAACCCTGGTCCAAAACAAAAACAAAGTCGGCCATTTTGGGTCAAAGGTCATTTTCCGATGTTTTTGAATTGCGTATTTAAACAAACTCCTCTTAGTGATTTTGAAGGATTGCCTTTAAACTTGGTTAACATGCCCTTAACACATTGGACAGTAAAAGTTATCAAAAGTTTGCGTTTTCGTTTATGCTAAAGGGGCGTGGCCAGGCCTCAAACTTGCGCTTCATGCGTCCCCTACATTATTTCTATAGTCCCATCTCAGTGATACATCATCCGATCTGAACCAGATTTATTGTGCATAATCAGTGAGACCTTGTGGACACATTGATATTGTTGTTTAACATATGACTCCAGAGCGCCCCCTAGATTATTCAAACTGTTATATCTCAGTGATACATCATCCGATCTGAACCAGATTTATTGTGCATCATCAGTGAGCCCTTGTGGACACATTGATATGGTGGGCTAACATTTGACTCAAGTGCGCCCCCTACATTATTTCTATAGTTATATCTCAGTGATACATCATCCGATCTGAACCAAATTTATTGTGAATAATCAGTGAGCCCTTGTGGACACATTGATAATGTGGTTTAACATATAACTCCATAGCGCCCCCTAGATTATTCAAACTGTTATATCTCAGTGAGACATCATCCGATCTGAACCAGATTTATTGTGTATCATCAGTGAGACCTTGTGGACACATTGATATTGTGGTTTAACATGTGACTCCAGAGCGCCCCCTAGATTATTCAAACTGTTATATCTCAGTGAGACATCATCCGATCTGAACCAGATTTATTGTGCGTGTGCACCCCTGGTGCGGAGTAGACACGAGAGACTTCGAAATGGCGACCGAGCGGACGAGCTGGAGCTCGCGCGGTCGCCTCAATAAGGTCCGAGCGGCGCTAAGCTGCTTCGGGCCTCAATGCTGCTTGCAGCTTTAATTATTATTATTATTCTTCTTCCGTCACTTCGCGCGGCCGTTTGGAGCCTTTAACATATTCAAAAACTCACCAAACTTCACCCAAAATTGTCCCCCAACGAAAATTTTATGAATCTGGTGTAATCGCAAGTGGGCGTGGCCTAACTGCTCAACAGCGCCCCCTAACGTGAGTTGGGGAAAACCGTAAGTCGTAGAGATCTGAAACTCGGAACATATGTAGATCTCCCCAATTCAAGAAAAAAAGTACATTGGGGGTACCCTCTAAAATGCACAGGTAGGCGGCCATTTTGGGTCAAAGGTCAAATTTTGGTCATTTTTCAGTTTTACTCATGTCGAACTTTGACGAACTCCTTCTCAGGCGTTCGACCTATCGGCTTCAAACTTGGTCAGAATGCAGTTAAGGCATGGGCCTTTAAAAGTTATCAAAAAAATTGACTTTTCGTATATGTTCTGTTGGTGACTGTTGGTGATTTTAGACCAGTAGCTTTGACCTCAGTTCTGATGAAAATCTTTGAAAGATTAATCAGAGGTGAGATTTTAAAGCAGACTGAACATCTTTTAGATCCCATGCAGTTTGCTTACAGGCCTCATAGAGGCGTAGAGGACGCAACACTCACCCTGCTTAATATGCTTTTTAAACACTTAGATTTAAATGCGACCCATGTCAGACTTTTATTTGTAGATTTTTCCTCAGCTTTTGATACAATCCAACCTCACATATTAACTGAACGGCTTGTTGAACAGTTTCCTCTGAGTAACAATTTGATGGGCTGGATCTTGGATTTTTTAAGTAACAGGACACAGAGAGTAAGGGTGAATAATTGTCTCTCTGAATCTAAGTCCTCTTCCACCGGGTCACCCCAGGGATGTGTACTGTCACCCCTGCTTTTTATTCTATACACCAACATGTGTCGGAGCAGACATGAGAGCAGGTACATTATAAAGTATGCAGATGATTCTGTTATTGTCAGTCTGCTTAAAGGAAATGAAAGTAGCCATGGGCAGGTGACTGATGATTTTGTTCAATGGTGCGAGGACTCTTTCCTCAAACTAAACACAGATAAGACAAAAGACATGATCATTGATTTTAGGAAGAAACCTCACCAGCACGGAGTCACTTTAATTAAAGGTCAAGCAATTGAGACAGTGCAGTCTTACAAATACCTCGGGACAATCATAGACGATAAATTAAACTTTGAAACCAATTTTGACAAGGTGTGCAAAAAGGCCCACCAGCGCCTTTATTGTCTAAGGAAACTCAACCATTTTAATATTGACCGAACCATAATGACCATGTTTTACCGTGCTTTTATTGAATCTGTTTTATCCTTTTCTTTGGTGTCATGGTTTGGTCACACTACACTGAGAGGAAAGAATTCCCTTCAGCAGATTGTTAAGCTGTCATCTAAACTGACCGGAGGAACCCTAACCTCAGTAACATCCATGCACGTTAGTCAGGTACAGAGGATAGCTTCTTCTGTTTTAAAAGATGTCCTTCATCCACTGTATGGAGAGTTTCAGCTTCTTCCCTCTGGTCGGAGGTTTTTAGTCCCTAAATGTAGGACAACACGTTTTAAAAATAGCTTTGTTCCCACTGCTGTTACTGAAATGAACAAACTGAAATAACGTTGAAGCTTTTAGTGGTTAAATGTTTTTATTTTTCATTTTACATGTGATTTCGGGAGCCTTAACACTGTTATGTGCAACATTATCTGTTTATGGTTTCTTTTAAGTGTTTTTACTAAATGTTTTTACTGTTTTATTTGTGTGTGCGCATGGATGGATGTATGCTTTGAACCACTGCAAACCACATTTACCCTTGGGTATAAATAAAGTAACCTGAACCTGAACCTGAACCTGATGTTCAGGGGGTGTGGTGGAGCGGTGAACTTGGCGTACTCGCCGAAACAAACGAAACGCTATAACTTTGACATTTAAAGGTCTATTGACACCATGCTTTATCCTAGAATAATGAAACTTGGTACACATATGTATCTCATCAGGAGCTACAAAAAAGTCTCTTGGAGCAATGGTCCAAAGCCAACAGGAAGTCGGCCATTTTAGGTCAAAGTCACAATTTGGTCTATTTCATTTACGTCATATCTGAGCGAACTCGTCCTAGAGCTTTCGAGATCCAGGCGTCAAACTCGGTCAGCACTATCTTGAGGCATTGAAGGTCAAAAGTTATCAAAAGAATTTTTCTAAGTCAAAGCATGTGGGCGTGGCCTTAGGTCAAAGTCAAATTTGGTCTATTTCATTTACGTCATATCTGAGCGAACTCGTCCTAGAGCTTTCGAGATCCAGGGGTCAAACTCAGTCAGCACTATCTTGAGGCATTGAAGGTCAAAAGTTATCAAAAGAATTTTTCTATGTCAAAGCATGTGGGCGTGGCCAAGCCTCAAATCTGGCCATTTTCCATGAAACATCAATTACGTCATATCTGAGCGAACTCGTCCTAGAGCTTTCGAGATCCAGGCGTCAAACTCGGTCAGCACTATCTTGAGGCATTGAAGGTCAAAAGTTATCAAAAGAATTTTTCTAAGTCAAAGCATGTGGGCGTGGCCTTAGGTCAAAGTCACAATTTGGTCTATTTCATTTACGTCATATCTGAGCGAACTCGTCCTAGAGCTTTCGAGATCCAGGCGTCAAACTCGGTCAGCACTATCTTGAGGCATTGAAGGTCAAAAGTTATCAAAAGAATTTTTCTATGTCAAAGCATGTGGGCGTGGCCAAGCCTCAAATCTGGCCATTCTCCATGAAACATCAAGCTAAAATAACTTCCTAATATAAGCTCCCAGCTACACCAAATTCACTAAGATCTATATTTATCCATCCCTCGACAGGACTGCAGTCCAATATGTAGTGGGCGTGGCCTGATTCTTCCAGAGCGCCCCCTAGAATTTAGTTTAAAAATCAGCCCCCAGCCATGCTTTATCCCAGAATTATGAAACGTGGTATACATGTGTAAATTGTCAGGACCTACAAAAAAGTCTCTTGGAACCCTGGTCCAAAACAAAAACAAAGTCGGCCATTTTGGGTCAAAGGTCATTTTCCGATGTTTTTGAATTGCGTATTTAAACAAACTCCTCTTAGTGATTTTGAAGGATTGCCTTTAAACTTGGTTAACATGCCCTTAACACATTGGACAGTAAAAGTTATCAAAAGTTTGCGTTTTCGTTTATGCTAAAGGGGCGTGGCCAGGCCTCAAACTTGCGCTTCATGCGTCCCCTACATTATTTCTATAGTCCCATCTCAGTGATACATCATCCGATCTGAACCAGATTTATTGTGCATAATCAGTGAGACCTTGTGGACACATTGATATTGTTGTTTAACATATGACTCCAGAGCGCCCCCTAGATTATTCAAACTGTTATATCTCAGTGATACATCATCCGATCTGAACCAGATTTATTGTGCATCATCAGTGAGCCCTTGTGGACACATTGATATGGTGGGCTAACATTTGACTCAAGTGCGCCCCCTACATTATTTCTATAGTTATATCTCAGTGATACATCATCCGATCTGAACCAAATTTATTGTGAATAATCAGTGAGCCCTTGTGGACACATTGATAATGTGGTTTAACATATAACTCCATAGCGCCCCCTAGATTATTCAAACTGTTATATCTCAGTGAGACATCATCCGATCTGAACCAGATTTATTGTGTATCATCAGTGAGACCTTGTGGACACATTGATATTGTGGTTTAACATGTGACTCCAGAGCGCCCCCTAGATTATTCAAACTGTTATATCTCAGTGAGACATCATCCGATCTGAACCAGATTTATTGTGCGTGTGCACCCCTGGTGCGGAGTAGACACGAGAGACTTCGAAATGGCGACCGAGCGGACGAGCTGGAGCTCGCGCGGTCGCCTCAATAAGGTCCGAGCGGCGCTAAGCTGCGAGGGCCTCAATGCTGCTTGCAGCTTTAATTAGGCCCGAAGCAGCGAAGCTCTGCTGAAGGCCTATTGTAATCGCTCGATTTCTTCATTATTAGGCCCGAAGCAGCGAAGCTCTGCTGAAGGCCTATTGTAATCGCTCGATTTCTTCATTATTATTATTATTATTCTTCCGTCACTTCGCGCGGCCGTTTGGGGCCTTTAACATATTCAAAAACTCACCAAACTTCACCCAAAATTGTCCCCCAACGAAAATTTTATGAATCTGGTGTAATCGCAAGTGGGCGTGGCCTAACTGCTCAACAGCGCCCCCTAACGTGAGTTGGGGAAAACCGTAAGTCGTAGAGATCTGAAACTCGGTACATATGTAGATCTCCCCAATTCAAGAAAAAAAGTACATTGGAGGTACCCTCTAAAATGCACAGGTAGGCGGCCATTTTGGGTCAAAGGTCAAATTTTGGTCATTTTTCAGTTTTACTCATGTCGAACTTTGACGAACTCCTTGTGGTGCGGACACAACAATCTCACTCTCAACGTGGAGAAGACAAAGGAGATTGTTGTGGACTTCAGGAAGAAGGATGCCCAACATGCCCCTCTGACCATCAACAGCACCGCAGTGGAGAGAGTAGACAGCACCAAGTTCCTGGGAGTGCACGTCTCAAAGGACCTGTCCTGGAGCAGGAACACTGCAGCACTGGCAAAGAAGGCTCACCAGCGTCTCTACTTTCTCCGCAAGCTGAAAAGGGCTGGAGCTTCAACCCCCATCATGAGCACCTTCTACAGAGGTGCCATAGAAAGTGTCCTGACCAGCTGCATCACTGTGTGGTTTGGTGCATGTACTGCATCATGCCGCAAGAGCCTCCAGCGCATTGTGAGAGCAGCTGAGAAGATCGTGGGCACCTCCTTGCCCTCACTGCAGGACTTACACAGCAAACGCCTCAATCGGAAAGCCCACCGCATGGCAGGTGATCCCACACACCCACTACACAGCTGCTTCAGACTGCTGCCATCAGGGAGGAGACTGAGGAGTCTCCAGGCTCGAACCAGCAGACTGAGAGACAGCTCTGTTCATCAGGCAGTCAGAATGCTAAACACTCTGCCTGCTCTGCCTCCCCTCCCATTTGAACTGCCTTAACACTAAAACTTTCTCACATATTATCACTCAACACAAAGTTTTTAACACTAGACTCTGTGTCATCAAACGGGTTAATCACTAAACTCTCGGTCATGTGCTCATACAGTTTGCACTACTTCTCATACTTGCACTAATGTCTGTATTACATCACTGCCTATAATCATAATACTGTTTACATTCTCTGTTTACATTTATTAATACTGTTTACTTTTATTACTACTGCTTACATGTAATTACTACTGTTTACATTTATTTACACTACTCTAATATCTACACCACTGCTGGTACATATACAGTGTGCTCTGAACGGTCTTATTTAGGGATGCCCAATGTGCCTTACTGCATATGCCACTTTTTGCCTCTACAACAACATCAACTACTACCTCATACATATACTGTGTACATTGACTCATACGCTGCTTTGCCACTTTGCAAATGTCAATGCTAGAAACCTTTAGTTTATTTTAGTTATACTTTTTATACTCTTTTTTTATACTAGTATGCAAAAACTCAGGACAATATTATGTTCATTAAATGTTTAATGTTTTAGTTTTAGAGTTGGTGTAAATTTTCATACTCTTATACCACTATGCAAAAAACTCAGGACAGTGTTAGGTTTACTATTTTATGCTTATGTCTATTATTATATGTTTCAGTGTTTCAATGTTTAGATGTTTACTGTTGCACCGAGGGACTGAGAGAAACGCAATTTCGGTCCTGTGTATGTCCTGCACTGTACATATTGCAGATCTGACAATAAAGTTGACTTTGACTTTGACTTTGACTTTGACTTGAAATTTTGGTCATTTTTCAGTTTTACTCATGTCGAACTTTGACGAACTCCTTCTCAGGCGTTCGACCTATCGGCTTCAAACTTGGTCAGAATGCAGTTAAGGCATGGGCCTTTAAAAGTTATCAAAAAAATTGACTTTTCGTATATGTTCAGGGGGCGTGGTGGAGCGGTGAACTTGGCGTACTCGCCGAAACAAACGAAACGCTATAACTTTGACATTTAAAGGTCTATTGACACCATGCTTTATCCTAGAATAATGAAACTTGGTACACATATGTATCTCATCAGGAGCTACAAAAAAGTCTCTTGGAGCAATGGTCCAAAGCCAACAGGAAGTCGGCCATTTTAGGTCAAAGTCACAATTTGGTCTATTTCATTTACGTCATATCTGAGCGAACTCGTCCTAGAGCTTTCGAGATCCAGGCGTCAAACTCGGTCAGCACTATCTTGAGGCATTGAAGGTCAAAAGTTATCAAAAGAATTTTTCTAAGTCAAAGCATGTGGGCGTGGCCTTAGGTCAAAGTCAAATTTGGTCTATTTCATTTACGTCATATCTGAGCGAACTCGTCCTAGAGCTTTCGAGATCCAGGGGTCAAACTCAGTCAGCACTATCTTGAGGCATTGAAGGTCAAAAGTTATCAAAAGAATTTTTCTATGTCAAAGCATGTGGGCGTGGCCAAGCCTCAAATCTGGCCATTTTCCATGAAACATCAATTACGTCATATCTGAGCGAACTCGTCCTAGAGCTTTCGAGATCCAGGCGTCAAACTCGGTCAGCACTATCTTGAGGCATTGAAGGTCAAAAGTTATCAAAAGAATTTTTCTAAGTCAAAGCATGTGGGCGTGGCCTTAGGTCAAAGTCACAATTTGGTCTATTTCATTTACGTCATATCTGAGCGAACTCGTCCTAGAGCTTTCGAGATCCAGGCGTCAAACTCGGTCAGCACTATCTTGAGGCATTGAAGGTCAAAAGTTATCAAAAGAATTTTTCTATGTCAAAGCATGTGGGCGTGGCCAAGCCTCAAATCTGGCCATTCTCCATGAAACATCAAGCTAAAATAACTTCCTAATATAAGCTCCCAGCTACACCAAATTCACTAAGATCTATATTTATCCATCCCTCGACAGGACTGCAGTCCAATATGTAGTGGGCGTGGCCTGATTCTTCCAGAGCGCCCCCTAGAATTTAGTTTAAAAATCAGCCCCCAGCCATGCTTTATCCCAGAATTATGAAACGTGGTATACATGTGTAAATTGTCAGGACCTACAAAAAAGTCTCTTGGAACCCTGGTCCAAAACAAAAACAAAGTCGGCCATTTTGGGTCAAAGGTCATTTTCCGATGTTTTTGAATTGCGTATTTAAACAAACTCCTCTTAGTGATTTTGAAGGATTGCCTTTAAACTTGGTTAACATGCCCTTAACACATTGGACAGTAAAAGTTATCAAAAGTTTGCGTTTTCGTTTATGCTAAAGGGGCGTGGCCAGGCCTCAAACTTGCGCTTCATGCGTCCCCTACATTATTTCTATAGTCCCATCTCAGTGATACATCATCCGATCTGAACCAGATTTATTGTGCATAATCAGTGAGACCTTGTGGACACATTGATATTGTTGTTTAACATATGACTCCAGAGCGCCCCCTAGATTATTCAAACTGTTATATCTCAGTGATACATCATCCGATCTGAACCAGATTTATTGTGCATCATCAGTGAGCCCTTGTGGACACATTGATATGGTGGGCTAACATTTGACTCAAGTGCGCCCCCTACATTATTTCTATAGTTATATCTCAGTGATACATCATCCGATCTGAACCAAATTTATTGTGAATAATCAGTGAGCCCTTGTGGACACATTGATAATGTGGTTTAACATATAACTCCATAGCGCCCCCTAGATTATTCAAACTGTTATATCTCAGTGAGACATCATCCGATCTGAACCAGATTTATTGTGTATCATCAGTGAGACCTTGTGGACACATTGATATTGTGGTTTAACATGTGACTCCAGAGCGCCCCCTAGATTATTCAAACTGTTATATCTCAGTGAGACATCATCCGATCTGAACCAGATTTATTGTGCGTGTGCACCCCTGGTGCGGAGTAGACACGAGAGACTTCGAAATGGCGACCGAGCGGACGAGCTGGAGCTCGCGCGGTCGCCTCAATAAGGTCCGAGCGGCGCTAAGCTGCGAGGGCCTCAATGCTGCTTGCAGCTTTAATTATTATTATTATTATTCTTTTTCCGTCACTTCGCGCGGCCGTTTGGGGCCTTTAACATATTCAAAAACTCACCAAACTTCACCCAAAATTGTCCCCCAACTAAAATTTTATGATTCTGGTGTAATCGCAAGTGGGCGTGGCCTAACTGCTCAACAGCGCCCCCTAACGTGAGTTGGGGAAAACCGTAAGTCGTAGAGATCTGAAACTCGGTACATATGTAGATCTCCCCAATTCAAGAAAAAAAGTACATTGGAGGTACCCTCTAAAATGCACAGGTAGGCGGCCATTTTGGGTCAAAGGTCAAATTTTGGTCATTTTTCAGTTTTACTCATGTCGAACTTTGACGAACTCCTTCTCAGGCGTTCGACCTATCGGCTTCAAACTTGGTCAGAATGCAGTTAAGGCATGGGCCTTTAAAAGTTATCAAAAAAATTGACTTTTCGTATATGTTCAGGGGGCGTGGTGGAGCGGTGAACTTGGCGTACTCGCCGAAACAAACGAAACGCTATAACTTTGACATTTAAAGGTCTATTGACACCATGCTTTATCCTAGAATAATGAAACTTGGTACACATGTGTATCTCATCAGGAGCTACAAAAAAGTCTCTTGGAGCAATGGTCCAAAGCCAACAGGAAGTCGGCCATTTTAGGTCAAAGTCACAATTTGGTCTATTTCATTTACGTCATATCTGAGCGAACTCGTCCTAGAGCTTTCGAGATCCAGGCATCAAACTCGGTCAGCACTATCTTGAGGCATTGAAGGTCAAAAGTTATCAAAAGAATTTTTCTATGTCAAAGCATGTGGGCGTGGCCTTAGGTCAAAGTCACAATTTGGTCTATTTCATTTACGTCATATCTGAGCGAACTCGTCCTAGAGCTTTCGAGATCCAGGCGTCAAACTCGGTCAGCACTATCTTGAGGCATTGAAGGTCAAAAGTTATCAAAAGAATTTTTCTATGTCAAAGCATGTGGGCGTGGCCTTAGGTCAAAGTCACAATTTGGTCTATTTCATTTACGTCATATCTGAGCGAACTCGTCCTAGAGCTTTCGAGATCCAGGCGTCAAACTCGGTCAGCACTACCTTGAGGCATTGAAGGTCAAAAGTTATCAAAAGAATTTTTCTATGTCAAAGCATGTGGGCGTGGCCAAGCCTCAAATATGGCCATTCTCCATGAAACATCAAGCTAAAATAACTTCCTAATATAAGCTCCCAGCTTCACCAAACTCACTGACATCGATCCTTGTTCACCCCCCTGCAGGATTCCATTGCAATACTTGGTGGGCGTGGCCTAATTCCGCAACAGCGCCCTCTAGAATATTTAAAAAAAACAGCCCCCAGCCATGCTTTATCCCAGAATAATGAAACTTGGTACACATGTGTATCTCATCAGGAGCTACAAAAAAGTCTCTTGGAGCAATGGTCCAAAGCCAACAGGAAGTCGGCCATTTTAGGTCAAAGTCACAATTTGGTCTATTTCATTTACGTCATATCTGAGCGAACTCGTCCTAGAGCTTTCGAGATCCAGGCGTCAAACTCGGTCAGCACTATCTTGAGGCATTGAAGGTCAAAAGTTATCAAAAGAATTTTTCTAAGTCAAAGCATGTGGGCGTGGCCTTAGGTCAAAGTCACAATTTGGTCTATTTCATTTACGTCATATCTGAGCGAACTCGTCCTAGAGCTTTCGAGATCCAGGCGTCAAACTCGGTCAGCACTATCTTGAGGCATTGAAGGTCAAAAGTTATCAAAAGAATTTTTCTATGTCAAAGCATGTGGGCGTGGCCAAGCCTCAAATCTGGCCATTCTCCATGAAACATCAAGCTAAAATAACTTCCTAATATAAGCTCCCAGCTACACCAAATTCACTAAGATCTATATTTATCCATCCCTCGACAGGACTGCAGTCCAATATGTAGTGGGCGTGGCCTGATTCTTCCAGAGCGCCCCCTAGAATTTAGTTTAAAAATCAGCCCCCAGCCATGCTTTATCCCAGAATTATGAAACGTGGTATACATGTGTAAATTGTCAGGACCTACAAAAAAGTCTCTTGGAACCCTGGTCCAAAACAAAAACAAAGTCGGCCATTTTGGGTCAAAGGTCATTTTCCGATGTTTTTGAATTGCGTATTTAAACAAACTCCTCTTAGTGATTTTGAAGGATTGCCTTTAAACTTGGTTAACATGCCCTTAACACATTGGACAGTAAAAGTTATCAAAAGTTTGCGTTTTCGTTTATGCTAAAGGGGCGTGGCCAGGCCTCAAACTTGCGCTTCATGCGTCCCCTACATTATTTCTATAGTCCCATCTCAGTGATACATCATCCGATCTGAACCAGATTTATTGTGCATAATCAGTGAGACCTTGTGGACACATTGATATTGTTGTTTAACATATGACTCCAGAGCGCCCCCTAGATTATTCAAACTGTTATATCTCAGTGATACATCATCCGATCTGAACCAGATTTATTGTGCATCATCAGTGAGCCCTTGTGGACACATTGATATGGTGGGCTAACATTTGACTCAAGTGCGCCCCCTACATTATTTCTATAGTTATATCTCAGTGATACATCATCCGATCTGAACCAAATTTATTGTGAATAATCAGTGAGCCCTTGTGGACACATTGATAATGTGGTTTAACATATAACTCCATAGCGCCCCCTAGATTATTCAAACTGTTATATCTCAGTGAGACATCATCCGATCTGAACCAGATTTATTGTGTATCATCAGTGAGACCTTGTGGACACATTGATATTGTGGTTTAACATGTGACTCCAGAGCGCCCCCTAGATTATTCAAACTGTTATATCTCAGTGAGACATCATCCGATCTGAACCAGATTTATTGTGCGTGTGCACCCCTGGTGCGGAGTAGACACGAGAGACTTCGAAATGGCGACCGAGCGGACGAGCTGGAGCTCGCGCGGTCGCCTCAATAAGGTCCGAGCGGCGCTAAGCTGCGAGGGCCTCAATGCTGCTTGCAGCTTTAATTATTATTATTATTATTTTTATTTTTC
>JBBPBX010049194.1:11971-25458 GCA_038048925.1 Garcialebias charrua
CAGTCTGAGGTGCTGGGTTCAGCTCAGTCTTATAAATAGCACCCTCTCACAGTGTTACACAACCAGTTGGCTGATGACAGCCGAAACCAGCTGCTCACATGATCAAGTTTGTACGAAACCCGTCTTTATCTTCTGACTCTTCTCTGCCCAACAGTGGTCATTACACAGTGCTCGCTGAGTTTAGAGCTTAGTGTTCTTTGGCGTTTTGCAGCTGGTGGTGTTGAATCACACTGCCCAAAAATATTCAACACTTCATCCCACACATGATCAAAAAATGACTCCTGCCTGAAATCTTTTAATGTCTGAACTAAAGCTTCAACTAAATCCACAGCTTTTGAAATGTCAAGTGTTGAAGACTGTAGCATATCAGACAGAAGTTTTGTTTCTCCAAACACTTTACGCAGTGTAACAAGATGCACAATAAATTCTAGATTTATCTGTGCCAGCAGACCTCTTGCCTGAACAGATCTTTCACCATGATGTTCTCGGGCAATTTCTTGCAGTAGTCGCTTAAGGGCAGGCAGTCTATCCATGATGTTACGCAGAGCTAAAAATCGACATGCCCAACGAGTGTCACTTAAACGCTGGAGCTCTCTTGGTGCACCTTCGTACATCTCGGTTTGTATAGCTAGCCATTTAGGATGGACAGCTGATCCAGATGTGAACACGTATAGTTTTTCTAGTAAGTAGAAAAACTCCTCTACCTCTGGGAGAGCTTTGACTGTATCTACTAAAACTAGATTTAGACAGTGGGCTGTGCAATGGACGTAAAAAGCATATTTTGCATCCTCTTTGATCCTCACATGTACCCCAGAATGCCTACCGCTCATAACAGAGGCACCATCATAAGCTTGGCCTACAAGATTTTTTTTATACTCAAGACCATGTTTTTCCAGCATGCAGATTATTTTCTCACTAAGCCCTGCTGCATCAAGCTTCTCTGCAGACTCAAAATGTAGAAAACTTTCATTGATAGCTCCATTGTAGTAGTACCTTAGTACAAGAGAGATCTGTTCCTTTTTCTTTACATCTTTTGTTTCGTCTGCTATGATGCTGAAAACCTCACTGTTTTTCACTTCCTCTGTAATTTCAGTTCGAACCATGTCTGCTAAACAGTCCAGAACCTCATTCTGAATGATTTTGCT
Source organism: Garcialebias charrua (assembly GCA_038048925.1). Taxonomy (NCBI): domain Eukaryota; kingdom Metazoa; phylum Chordata; class Actinopteri; order Cyprinodontiformes; family Rivulidae; genus Garcialebias; species Garcialebias charrua. The sequence goes on from JBBPBX010049194.1 coordinate 13,117, forward strand.
GGTATACTTTGCATTATGAATGGAAGTCAACCGTTTTTTAATAGCTTTGTCGTGGTTAGCAATAGTTTCCAAAATTGCCTTGAAGTTCCCTTTATTGTCTGAGTCTGCAGACTCATTATGCCCTCTTTGAGCTAAATTTTGAGTGGCAGTAAGTAAAAGCACTTCCGCTATTGTTTTTATATATTCACGATTTTCTTTAACCTGTCTGTTGTGCTCCTTGTTTAACACATTGACCAGTGTTGCATTAGCTGCTGCAGCTTTCTGATACTCCCTCCATGTAACCATGGCTTGTTTATGGCGCTCAGACCTCGCATGCAATGCAAACCCCGCCTCTTTGTAAGATGCATTCTTCCAGTTTTTAAAACCAACTGGGGAATCAAACACAGTGTCTGAGCTGTTGGGAGGGCTAAAATGTCTGCAAGGGTAACAATACGCAGAGTCCAAGTGTTTTGAATATTCAAGCCAGGGGTGAGTGTGATACCAGGCTGCGTTGAAGCTCCTCCTTCTGTCCCCCATCAAGGTTCTTGGAAATAATTTTAGGTTCGGCTGCATCGGTGGATCTTCTTTGCATTTGCTGATGTCTGTGGAGAAAGCAAAACCAAATACAGGTAGTCCCCGACTTACGAGCGAGTTCCGTCACTAGGGGGCGCTCGTAAGTCAAAAATTCGTAAGTAGGAACACATAGTAAAAAAAAAAAAAAAAATTTTTTTTTTTTTTTTTTACTTTTTTTTTTTTTTAATAAATGAATACATGTACAGTACTGGACAGTCACCAAGCACTTAGCCTATCCTAACACAGTTTTTAAAGATGAAGGAATAAGTTGAATTGTCTCCCTTTCACATAAAGGGAGCAAGCTCCCTATGGAGCCTGCAGGGAGGAGGGAGACAATTCAACTGATTCCTTCATCTTTAAAAACTGTGTTAGGATAGGCTAAGTGCTTGGTGACTGTACAGTACTGTACATTTATCTATTTATTAAAAATATACAGTATACACAGTATTTTTATATTTTATTGTTTTTTATTTATTAATAGATAAATGTACAGTACTGTACAGTCACCAAGCACTTAGCCTATCCTAACACAGTTTTTAAAGATGAAGGAATCAGTTGAATTGTCTCCCTCCTCCCTGCAGGCTCCATAGGGAGCTTGCTCCCTTTATGTGAAAGGGAGACAATTCAACTTATTCCTTCATCTTTAAAAACTGTGTTAGGATAGACTAAGTGCTTGGTGACTGTCCAGTACTGTACATGTATTCATTTATAAAAAAAAAAAAAAAAGTTAAAAAAAAAATTTTTTTTTTTTTTTTAATGAGATGCATGCTCGTAAGTCCGGGACCTCGTAAGTCAGAGCGCTCGTAAGTCGGGGACTACCTGTATATGTAAATTAACATATACACCGGAAAATACGGTAATTGCATTTTTGAGATCTGTACATTCTTTCCTTGAATTCTAAAACCTGACCCAAGGACCAAGACTGCAAATAATCTAAAGCTAGATTTCTTGACTATTTTTTAACAAAGCCAGCAATAATATTTCATTCAAACTCAACTTGTGTCAGAAAACTTAACATTAACAAACACAAGAAAGTTAATTCTCAATAGTCCAGGTATCAAATCCGCTCATTCTCAATCAGTTCATCTGGACAGTTTCTTTTTAGCAGAAACGTTTCACCCTCACTCCAGAGGGCTTCCTCAGTCAGAGTAGTCCAAAGCACACTGAAGTTAACCCACCAAGTAAGCAACTTATGTGGACCAACCAGTTTGCTGTAGCCAAGATGGTTTCTGGGGGCGTGTCCCTCGTCGACTCCTCCCAGGCAGGCAGACATGTCCAAAGTGGTTCAAGACAAGAAAGTTAATTCTCAATAGTCCAGGTATCAAATCCGCTCATTCTCAATCAGTTCATCTGGACAGTTTCTTTTTAGCAGAAACGTTTCACCCTCACTCCAGAGGGCTTCCTCAGTCAGAGTAGTCCAAAGCACACTGAAGTTAACCCACCAAGTAAGCAACTTATGTGGACCAACCAGTTTGCTGTAGCCAAGATGGTTTCTGGGGGCGTGTCCCTCGTCGACTCCTCCCAGGCAGGCAGACATGTCCAAAGTGGTTCAAGACAAGAAAGTTAATTCTCAATAGTCCAGGTATCAAATCCGCTCATTCTCAATCAGTTCATCTGGACAGTTTCTTTTTAGCAGAAACGTTTCACCCTCACTCCAGAGGGCTTCCTCAGTCAGAGTAGTCCAAAGCACACTGAAGTTAACCCACCAAGTAAGCAACTTATGTGGACCAACCAGTTTGCTGTAGCCAAGATGGTTTCTGGGGGCGTGTCCCTCGTCGACTCCTCCCAGGCAGGCAGACATGTCCAAAGTGGTTCAAGACAAGAAAGTTAATTCTCAATAGTCCAGGTATCAAATCCGCTCATTCTCAATCAGTTCATCTGGACAGTTTCTTTTTAGCAGAAACGTTTCACCCTCACTCCAGAGGGCTTCCTCAGTCAGAGTAGTCCAAAGCACACTGAAGTTAACCCACCAAGTAAGCAACTTATGTGGACCAACCAGTTTGCTGTAGCCAAGATGGTTTCTGGGGGCGTGTCCCTCGTCGACTCCTCCCAGGCAGGCAGACATGTCCAAAGTGGTTCAAGACAAGAAAGTTAATTCTCAATAGTCCAGGTATCAAATCCGCTCATTCTCAATCAGTTCATCTGGACAGTTTCTTTTTAGCAGAAACGTTTCACCCTCACTCCAGAGGGCTTCCTCAGTCAGAGTAGTCCAAAGCACACTGAAGTTAACCCACCAAGTAAGCAACTTATGTGGACCAACCAGTTTGCTGTAGCCAAGATGGTTTCTGGGGGCGTGTCCCTCGTCGACTCCTCCCAGGCAGGCAGACATGTCCAAAGTGGTTCAAGACAAGAAAGTTAATTCTCAATAGTCCAGGTATCAAATCCGCTCATTCTCAATCAGTTCATCTGGACAGTTTCTTTTTAGCAGAAACGTTTCACCCTCACTCCAGAGGGCTTCCTCAGTCAGAGTAGTCCAAAGCACACTGAAGTTAACCCACCAAGTAAGCAACTTATGTGGACCAACCAGTTTGCTGTAGCCAAGATGGTTTCTGGGGGCGTGTCCCTCGTCGACTCCTCCCAGGCAGGCAGACATGTCCAAAGTGGTTCAAGACAAGAAAGTTAATTCTCAATAGTCCAGGTATCAAATCCGCTCATTCTCAATCAGTTCATCTGGACAGTTTCTTTTTAGCAGAAACGTTTCACCCTCACTCCAGAGGGCTTCCTCAGTCAGAGTAGTCCAAAGCACACTGAAGTTAACCCACCAAGTAAGCAACTTATGTGGACCAACCAGTTTGCTGTAGCCAAGATGGTTTCTGGGGGCGTGTCCCTCGTCGACTCCTCCCAGGCAGGCAGACATGTCCAAAGTGGTTCAAGACAAGAAAGTTAATTCTCAATAGTCCAGGTATCAAATCCGCTCATTCTCAATCAGTTCATCTGGACAGTTTCTTTTTAGCAGAAACGTTTCACCCTCACTCCAGAGGGCTTCCTCAGTCAGAGTAGTCCAAAGCACACTGAAGTTAACCCACCAAGTAAGCAACTTATGTGGACCAACCAGTTTGCTGTAGCCAAGATGGTTTCTGGGGGCGTGTCCCTCGTCGACTCCTCCCAGGCAGGCAGACATGTCCAAAGTGGTTCAAGACAAGAAAGTTAATTCTCAATAGTCCAGGTATCAAATCCGCTCATTCTCAATCAGTTCATCTGGACAGTTTCTTTTTAGCAGAAACGTTTCACCCTCACTCCAGAGGGCTTCCTCAGTCAGAGTAGTCCAAAGCACACTGAAGTTAACCCACCAAGTAAGCAACTTATGTGGACCAACCAGTTTGCTGTAGCCAAGATGGTTTCTGGGGGCGTGTCCCTCGTCGACTCCTCCCAGGCAGGCAGACATGTCCAAAGTGGTTCAAGACAAGAAAGTTAATTCTCAATAGTCCAGGTATCAAATCCGCTCATTCTCAATCAGTTCATCTGGACAGTTTCTTTTTAGCAGAAACGTTTCACCCTCACTCCAGAGGGCTTCCTCAGTCAGAGTAGTCCAAAGCACACTGAAGTTAACCCACCAAGTAAGCAACTTATGTGGACCAACCAGTTTGCTGTAGCCAAGATGGTTTCTGGGGGCGTGTCCCTCGTCGACTCCTCCCAGGCAGGCAGACATGTCCAAAGTGGTTCAAGACAAGAAAGTTAATTCTCAATAGTCCAGGTATCAAATCCGCTCATTCTCAATCAGTTCATCTGGACAGTTTCTTTTTAGCAGAAACGTTTCACCCTCACTCCAGAGGGCTTCCTCAGTCAGAGTAGTCCAAAGCACACTGAAGTTAACCCACCAAGTAAGCAACTTATGTGGACCAACCAGTTTGCTGTAGCCAAGATGGTTTCTGGGGGCGTGTCCCTCGTCGACTCCTCCCAGGCAGGCAGACATGTCCAAAGTGGTTCAAGACAAGAAAGTTAATTCTCAATAGTCCAGGTATCAAATCCGCTCATTCTCAATCAGTTCATCTGGACAGTTTCTTTTTAGCAGAAACGTTTCACCCTCACTCCAGAGGGCTTCCTCAGTCAGAGTAGTCCAAAGCACACTGAAGTTAACCCACCAAGTAAGCAACTTATGTGGACCAACCAGTTTGCTGTAGCCAAGATGGTTTCTGGGGGCGTGTCCCTCGTCGACTCCTCCCAGGCAGGCAGACATGTCCAAAGTGGTTCAAGACAAGAAAGTTAATTCTCAATAGTCCAGGTATCAAATCCGCTCATTCTCAATCAGTTCATCTGGACAGTTTCTTTTTAGCAGAAACGTTTCACCCTCACTCCAGAGGGCTTCCTCAGTCAGAGTAGTCCAAAGCACACTGAAGTTAACCCACCAAGTAAGCAACTTATGTGGACCAACCAGTTTGCTGTAGCCAAGATGGTTTCTGGGGGCGTGTCCCTCGTCGACTCCTCCCAGGCAGGCAGACATGTCCAAAGTGGTTCAAGACAAGAAAGTTAATTCTCAATAGTCCAGGTATCAAATCCGCTCATTCTCAATCAGTTCATCTGGACAGTTTCTTTTTAGCAGAAACGTTTCACCCTCACTCCAGAGGGCTTCCTCAGTCAGAGTAGTCCAAAGCACACTGAAGTTAACCCACCAAGTAAGCAACTTATGTGGACCAACCAGTTTGCTGTAGCCAAGATGGTTTCTGGGGGCGTGTCCCTCGTCGACTCCTCCCAGGCAGGCAGACATGTCCAAAGTGGTTCAAGACAAGAAAGTTAATTCTCAATAGTCCAGGTATCAAATCCGCTCATTCTCAATCAGTTCATCTGGACAGTTTCTTTTTAGCAGAAACGTTTCACCCTCACTCCAGAGGGCTTCCTCAGTCAGAGTAGTCCAAAGCACACTGAAGTTAACCCACCAAGTAAGCAACTTATGTGGACCAACCAGTTTGCTGTAGCCAAGATGGTTTCTGGGGGCGTGTCCCTCGTCGACTCCTCCCAGGCAGGCAGACATGTCCAAAGTGGTTCAAGACAAGAAAGTTAATTCTCAATAGTCCAGGTATCAAATCCGCTCATTCTCAATCAGTTCATCTGGACAGTTTCTTTTTAGCAGAAACGTTTCACCCTCACTCCAGAGGGCTTCCTCAGTCAGAGTAGTCCAAAGCACACTGAAGTTAACCCACCAAGTAAGCAACTTATGTGGACCAACCAGTTTGCTGTAGCCAAGATGGTTTCTGGGGGCGTGTCCCTCGTCGACTCCTCCCAGGCAGGCAGACATGTCCAAAGTGGTTCAAGACAAGAAAGTTAATTCTCAATAGTCCAGGTATCAAATCCGCTCATTCTCAATCAGTTCATCTGGACAGTTTCTTTTTAGCAGAAACGTTTCACCCTCACTCCAGAGGGCTTCCTCAGTCAGAGTAGTCCAAAGCACACTGAAGTTAACCCACCAAGTAAGCAACTTATGTGGACCAACCAGTTTGCTGTAGCCAAGATGGTTTCTGGGGGCGTGTCCCTCGTCGACTCCTCCCAGGCAGGCAGACATGTCCAAAGTGGTTCAAGACAAGAAAGTTAATTCTCAATAGTCCAGGTATCAAATCCGCTCATTCTCAATCAGTTCATCTGGACAGTTTCTTTTTAGCAGAAACGTTTCACCCTCACTCCAGAGGGCTTCCTCAGTCAGAGTAGTCCAAAGCACACTGAAGTTAACCCACCAAGTAAGCAACTTATGTGGACCAACCAGTTTGCTGTAGCCAAGATGGTTTCTGGGGGCGTGTCCCTCGTCGACTCCTCCCAGGCAGGCAGACATGTCCAAAGTGGTTCAAGACAAGAAAGTTAATTCTCAATAGTCCAGGTATCAAATCCGCTCATTCTCAATCAGTTCATCTGGACAGTTTCTTTTTAGCAGAAACGTTTCACCCTCACTCCAGAGGGCTTCCTCAGTCAGAGTAGTCCAAAGCACACTGAAGTTAACCCACCAAGTAAGCAACGACGAGGGACACGCCCCCAGAAACCATCTTGGCTACAGCAAACTGGTTGGTCCACATAAGTTGCTTACTTGGTGGGTTAACTTCAGTGTGCTTTGGACTACTCTGACTGAGGAAGCCCTCTGGAGTGAGGGTGAAACGTTTCTGCTAAAAAGAAACTGTCCAGATGAACTGATTGAGAATGAGCGGATTTGATACCTGGACTATTGAGAATTAACTTTCTTGTCTTGAACCACTTTGGACATGTCTGCCTGCCTGGGAGGAGTCGACGAGGGACACGCCCCCAGAAACCATCTTGGCTACAGCAAACTGGTTGGTCCACATAAGTTGCTTACTTGGTGGGTTAACTTCAGTGTGCTTTGGACTACTCTGACTGAGGAAGCCCTCTGGAGTGAGGGTGAAACGTTTCTGCTAAAAAGAAACTGTCCAGATGAACTGATTGAGAATGAGCGGATTTGATACCTGGACTATTGAGAATTAACTTTCTTGTCTTGAACCACTTTGGACATGTCTGCCTGCCTGGGAGGAGTCGACGAGGGACACGCCCCCAGAAACCATCTTGGCTACAGCAAACTGGTTGGTCCACATAAGTTGCTTACTTGGTGGGTTAACTTCAGTGTGCTTTGGACTACTCTGACTGAGGAAGCCCTCTGGAGTGAGGGTGAAACGTTTCTGCTAAAAAGAAACTGTCCAGATGAACTGATTGAGAATGAGCGGATTTGATACCTGGACTATTGAGAATTAACTTTCTTGTCTTGAACCACTTTGGACATGTCTGCCTGCCTGGGAGGAGTCGACGAGGGACACGCCCCCAGAAACCATCTTGGCTACAGCAAACTGGTTGGTCCACATAAGTTGCTTACTTGGTGGGTTAACTTCAGTGTGCTTTGGACTACTCTGACTGAGGAAGCCCTCTGGAGTGAGGGTGAAACGTTTCTGCTAAAAAGAAACTGTCCAGATGAACTGATTGAGAATGAGCGGATTTGATACCTGGACTATTGAGAATTAACTTTCTTGTCTTGAACCACTTTGGACATGTCTGCCTGCCTGGGAGGAGTCGACGAGGGACACGCCCCCAGAAACCATCTTGGCTACAGCAAACTGGTTGGTCCACATAAGTTGCTTACTTGGTGGGTTAACTTCAGTGTGCTTTGGACTACTCTGACTGAGGAAGCCCTCTGGAGTGAGGGTGAAACGTTTCTGCTAAAAAGAAACTGTCCAGATGAACTGATTGAGAATGAGCGGATTTGATACCTGGACTATTGAGAATTAACTTTCTTGTCTTGAACCACTTTGGACATGTCTGCCTGCCTGGGAGGAGTCGACGAGGGACACGCCCCCAGAAACCATCTTGGCTACAGCAAACTGGTTGGTCCACATAAGTTGCTTACTTGGTGGGTTAACTTCAGTGTGCTTTGGACTACTCTGACTGAGGAAGCCCTCTGGAGTGAGGGTGAAACGTTTCTGCTAAAAAGAAACTGTCCAGATGAACTGATTGAGAATGAGCGGATTTGATACCTGGACTATTGAGAATTAACTTTCTTGTCTTGAACCACTTTGGACATGTCTGCCTGCCTGGGAGGAGTCGACGAGGGACACGCCCCCAGAAACCATCTTGGCTACAGCAAACTGGTTGGTCCACATAAGTTGCTTACTTGGTGGGTTAACTTCAGTGTGCTTTGGACTACTCTGACTGAGGAAGCCCTCTGGAGTGAGGGTGAAACGTTTCTGCTAAAAAGAAACTGTCCAGATGAACTGATTGAGAATGAGCGGATTTGATACCTGGACTATTGAGAATTAACTTTCTTGTCTTGAACCACTTTGGACATGTCTGCCTGCCTGGGAGGAGTCGACGAGGGACACGCCCCCAGAAACCATCTTGGCTACAGCAAACTGGTTGGTCCACATAAGTTGCTTACTTGGTGGGTTAACTTCAGTGTGCTTTGGACTACTCTGACTGAGGAAGCCCTCTGGAGTGAGGGTGAAACGTTTCTGCTAAAAAGAAACTGTCCAGATGAACTGATTGAGAATGAGCGGATTTGATACCTGGACTATTGAGAATTAACTTTCTTGTCTTGAACCACTTTGGACATGTCTGCCTGCCTGGGAGGAGTCGACGAGGGACACGCCCCCAGAAACCATCTTGGCTACAGCAAACTGGTTGGTCCACATAAGTTGCTTACTTGGTGGGTTAACTTCAGTGTGCTTTGGACTACTCTGACTGAGGAAGCCCTCTGGAGTGAGGGTGAAACGTTTCTGCTAAAAAGAAACTGTCCAGATGAACTGATTGAGAATGAGCGGATTTGATACCTGGACTATTGAGAATTAACTTTCTTGTCTTGAACCACTTTGGACATGTCTGCCTGCCTGGGAGGAGTCGACGAGGGACACGCCCCCAGAAACCATCTTGGCTACAGCAAACTGGTTGGTCCACATAAGTTGCTTACTTGGTGGGTTAACTTCAGTGTGCTTTGGACTACTCTGACTGAGGAAGCCCTCTGGAGTGAGGGTGAAACGTTTCTGCTAAAAAGAAACTGTCCAGATGAACTGATTGAGAATGAGCGGATTTGATACCTGGACTATTGAGAATTAACTTTCTTGTCTTGAACCACTTTGGACATGTCTGCCTGCCTGGGAGGAGTCGACGAGGGACACGCCCCCAGAAACCATCTTGGCTACAGCAAACTGGTTGGTCCACATAAGTTGCTTACTTGGTGGGTTAACTTCAGTGTGCTTTGGACTACTCTGACTGAGGAAGCCCTCTGGAGTGAGGGTGAAACGTTTCTGCTAAAAAGAAACTGTCCAGATGAACTGATTGAGAATGAGCGGATTTGATACCTGGACTATTGAGAATTAACTTTCTTGTCTTGAACCACTTTGGACATGTCTGCCTGCCTGGGAGGAGTCGACGAGGGACACGCCCCCAGAAACCATCTTGGCTACAGCAAACTGGTTGGTCCACATAAGTTGCTTACTTGGTGGGTTAACTTCAGTGTGCTTTGGACTACTCTGACTGAGGAAGCCCTCTGGAGTGAGGGTGAAACGTTTCTGCTAAAAAGAAACTGTCCAGATGAACTGATTGAGAATGAGCGGATTTGATACCTGGACTATTGAGAATTAACTTTCTTGTCTTGAACCACTTTGGACATGTCTGCCTGCCTGGGAGGAGTCGACGAGGGACACGCCCCCAGAAACCATCTTGGCTACAGCAAACTGGTTGGTCCACATAAGTTGCTTACTTGGTGGGTTAACTTCAGTGTGCTTTGGACTACTCTGACTGAGGAAGCCCTCTGGAGTGAGGGTGAAACGTTTCTGCTAAAAAGAAACTGTCCAGATGAACTGATTGAGAATGAGCGGATTTGATACCTGGACTATTGAGAATTAACTTTCTTGTCTTGAACCACTTTGGACATGTCTGCCTGCCTGGGAGGAGTCGACGAGGGACACGCCCCCAGAAACCATCTTGGCTACAGCAAACTGGTTGGTCCACATAAGTTGCTTACTTGGTGGGTTAACTTCAGTGTGCTTTGGACTACTCTGACTGAGGAAGCCCTCTGGAGTGAGGGTGAAACGTTTCTGCTAAAAAGAAACTGTCCAGATGAACTGATTGAGAATGAGCGGATTTGATACCTGGACTATTGAGAATTAACTTTCTTGTCTTGAACCACTTTGGACATGTCTGCCTGCCTGGGAGGAGTCGACGAGGGACACGCCCCCAGAAACCATCTTGGCTACAGCAAACTGGTTGGTCCACATAAGTTGCTTACTTGGTGGGTTAACTTCAGTGTGCTTTGGACTACTCTGACTGAGGAAGCCCTCTGGAGTGAGGGTGAAACGTTTCTGCTAAAAAGAAACTGTCCAGATGAACTGATTGAGAATGAGCGGATTTGATACCTGGACTATTGAGAATTAACTTTCTTGTCTTGAACCACTTTGGACATGTCTGCCTGCCTGGGAGGAGTCGACGAGGGACACGCCCCCAGAAACCATCTTGGCTACAGCAAACTGGTTGGTCCACATAAGTTGCTTACTTGGTGGGGTAACTTCAGTGTGCTTGGGACTACTCTGACTGACGAAGCCCTCTGGAGTGAGGGTGAAACGTTTCTCTAAAAAGAAACTGTCCAGATGAACTGATTGAGAATGAGCGGATTTGATACCTGGACTATTGAGAATTAACTTTCTTGTCTTGAACCACTTTGGACATGTCTGCCTGCCTGGGAGGAGTCGACGAGGGACACGCCCCCAGAAACCATCTTGGCTACAGCAAACTGGTTGGTCCACATAAGTTGCTTACTTGGTGGGTTAACTTCAGTGTGCTTTGGACTACTCTGACTGAGGAAGCCCTCTGGAGTGAGGGTGAAACGTTTCTGCTAAAAAGAAACTGTCCAGATGAACTGATTGAGAATGAGCGGATTTGATACCTGGACTATTGAGAATTAACTTTCTTGTCTTGAACCACTTTGGACATGTCTGCCTGCCTGGGAGGAGTCGACGAGGGACACGCCCCCAGAAACCATCTTGGCTACAGCAAACTGGTTGGTCCACATAAGTTGCTTACTTGGTGGGTTAACTTCAGTGTGCTTTGGACTACTCTGACTGAGGAAGCCCTCTGGAGTGAGGGTGAAACGTTTCTGCTAAAAAGAAACTGTCCAGATGAACTGATTGAGAATGAGCGGATTTGATACCTGGACTATTGAGAATTAACTTTCTTGTCTTGAACCACTTTGGACATGTCTGCCTGCCTGGGAGGAGTCGACGAGGGACACGCCCCCAGAAACCATCTTGGCTACAGCAAACTGGTTGGTCCACATAAGTTGCTTACTTGGTGGGTTAACTTCAGTGTGCTTTGGACTACTCTGACTGAGGAAGCCCTCTGGAGTGAGGGTGAAACGTTTCTGCTAAAAAGAAACTGTCCAGATGAACTGATTGAGAATGAGCGGATTTGATACCTGGACTATTGAGAATTAACTTTCTTGTCTTGAACCACTTTGGACATGTCTGCCTGCCTGGGAGGAGTCGACGAGGGACACGCCCCCAGAAACCATCTTGGCTACAGCAAACTGGTTGGTCCACATAAGTTGCTTACTTGGTGGGTTAACTTCAGTGTGCTTTGGACTACTCTGACTGAGGAAGCCCTCTGGAGTGAGGGTGAAACGTTTCTGCTAAAAAGAAACTGTCCAGATGAACTGATTGAGAATGAGCGGATTAACAAACACATTTTTTTTGAACATCACAAACCTGATGGTCCAGTGCTTGTGGATCCACAAATATTCTCCATCTGTGTCTCACGTGCTGCTTGTATCTCTGTCTCAGCTGTCTCCATTTCAGGATCTTCATGTGTCTCTCTTTCCGTCCCTGTACCCTCTCTTTGAAAACCAGTGTCTTCCAAGTCCTCTGGCTGTGTGGGGCTCTCAACGTGCCTTTCTTCAGCTCTCTCAACACCTCCATCTGGTTCTGTCTCAATGTCTGCCTCACTGTTATTTGTCTTTCTTGTGCAGAAATAAGATGTAATGTCCATCTTTCTCTTCATTTTGCACTATAGACAAACATGCATGGAGAGGAAAATACAACACTTCAGCAACAGCAACTATTAATATTTTTTAACACAAGTTAGCTTGGTTGTGTGTTGTTGTAAGATAATGGCCGCCATTCTTAAAATGGCGTCCACAGAAGCGAGCGAGCATCGATGGACTTCACAAGATTATTAATCTTATAAAGAGGTAGTTGTGTGTTGGAGCAAGAAAACAAGTAAAACATGCAGGATAGTGGCCTTAGCACCAGGACTCAGCACCCCTGGTTTAATAATAAGTTGTTCAAACTTCAGGCTTCACAATATTATTAATCTTGTGAA
>JBBPBX010049196.1:4110-25458 GCA_038048925.1 Garcialebias charrua
TGCCAAGCAACACATGAATAAACAGCTAGACCTGTCACAATAAAAAAATTTGCTGGGCGATTAATTGTCTCAGAAATTATTGCGATAAACAATAATATTGTTTGAAATTTGACAATAATTAGTAATTATTGTCATAATTAGTAATTATTGTCAAATTTAAGAAGACATTTTTAATTTGTTTTGCATGTAGTATCTTTTTTGATCACAGGATGGCAGTATGAGACTGAACAGAAGGATGGATAGTGAGGGAGCGAGTAGCGTGTCTCTGAGAAAAATGGGAGGGAGGCCCCTTGACATGACATGGGCTGTCTCTCTTCGGTTCTCAAAACGACGGACGCTATATGTGGTTTGAGCTCTTTAGCATGTTACACTCCGCAGAGACAAAACATATTTAGGAGACACGGGACACAGAAAAAGGTTTAAAAACGAAACTTTATTTAACTAAATAAAAGGATCTTCAGGCAGCAGGAGGGGTCTTCTTCAGCAACTCCCTCTGGTCTGGAGCTCACCTTCACCTTCTTCAGGCGCCCCACGTCCCCCAAAAAAAGTATCAACAGAAAGGTGGACCAGATGAGTCAGGCTAAAATGAAAATAACGCAGTTCAGATAGATCCAACCCTATACAGGGCCGTCAAAACCTCCTAAACGACAATCTGCCTGACCAAAAGTCCCTCTAAACAAACAAAAGGCGATAAGAGGACTACCAAAACTCACCTGGCCATCAAAAGCTAAAAAATAATGAAGAAAAGGTATCCCAGCTCACAACAGCCGTCCATCAGTGAACAGACACAAAAACGTTGCTCTCAGCATCCCAAAAGAAAACACTCACCTGAGCCACAGTGGTCCAGTTCCTCACCTCTAGGCTGAACTAGAGTTCAATCAGCACTACCAGTGCTCCAACACATACACCACTCTAATTAAACTAGTCTTCACGAGCGCGCACCTGCTCAGTCACAACTCCACACGGGAGCTCAACACATAACGGCCAGGGTGGGCGGAGGACACTCCTGAACACACATACACAGCACTGCAGCTGCCTTCATCAAACTTGGGTTACCTTGAGTAGACCTCAGGTTGTGCCAACAAACCTCTGCTTGCTTCTACCAATCTCTGCTGGCTTTCAACAAACCTCCGCTCTCTGTAGATCTCAGCCTAAGGGTTTTATAGGCAGGACCCCCAGGTGACCAACAGCGCTGGCTAATTAAACCTGATTAAAACAGGCTGAGTAAAAAAAAAGGTGCGTTCAGCAGACTGCAGCCAACATAAACAATACATCAATGGGGTTTAAATATGTTCAACCCCCCAGGGTGCATAACATAGCATGGCATTTTTCATACAAAGCTTTTAATAATAAAAAATAATTAAAATAAAATCAGTAAACAAGTTCTCAGCTTGTTTTTGCAGAGAAAAAACTTTTTACACAAAGGCACATGTTTCAACTGTGAATTTTGGAGCTTCGACAAGACGAAGGTTTTTACCTGAGGTCGGCCTGTTAGCTTAGCTCGTAGCTTAGCTTCTCAGCTTAGCTGCTTTTAACAATCCAAAAACGTAATTTTGGAGGGTTAAATGAATTTTAAAGAGAAAAGAGAAAGGGAGCGGTCAGTGAAGAGCACCGGAGTTGAGTCTTTTGTCATCCAGTGTCTTCAGTAGAAAGAGAGAGAGACACGAAGAAACGATAAAGCCGATAAATGAAAATGAGGTCGATAATTTCCATTTATCACACGATGAATTGATTTATTGTTTATCACGACAGGCCTATAAAAAGCCTATTTGTATTTCATTTTACAGTGACTTTAGGGTTACAGTCACATCTAGAGCAGGAGAAATGTTGAATTTGGACAATTATTTTTAGAAGAGAACAATTTGGCATCAAGCTTAAAATGTTCAAAGAAAATCTATTAAAAAAAGATTAAAACTTCCAAAACATTTGATCTCTAATTCTAAATCCAGCCTGAGAGTCTATTGTCACACTGTTCTGTAGCTGCCGTTTACAGGACTGTTTGATTTCTTCACGTCCTAACTTTGCACCACTTCCTGTTTTCGATAAAAATCAATCGCACAGTTCAGCTTGCTCAATGGGAAGCACCTCCTCCTGAGTGCAGCATCATGACAGGAAGTTCCTGCTCCATCAAAGAACAAACTGAGTGTAAATGCTGAAAGCAGAGTGAGCGATCCTTACTTGAGCGGCTCGTTGAAGCGGATGGTGGCAGCGCAGTGGAAGACTATGTTGATGCAGGCATTGAGCTTCTCCACGTCCTCCGAGCTGATGGCGAGGCCGGGTTGAGTCAGCTCGCTGCTGATCGGGATGATTTTCTGATGGAAATCGGGGTTGTCCTCTCTTACTCGGTCGAAAAGCTGCCAGACAAAAAACCACACAGATGTTTAAATGTTAATAAATTCATCAGAATGGTTCAAACGACTGAAAAGAAACAGAACATTTAACTCTGGCAGAGTCAATTGGCGAGAACTAAACATTAAATTTCCAGGAATGCAAATGATCCCAAGCAGGCAAACTGCTGGAAGCAAAAGTAAACATGAGTTAGAGTTCATTATTCTTCTCATACATGAAGCGATTTTACAAGGACACAGATTGGTTTAAGGATCACATAAAGCTAAATTACTTCATTAGTCTAAAAAAGCTAAGTCTGGTCCTCTGGACATTCAAAACAAAAACGTAGAAACGTTTCGTCTTTCGTCCGAAAGACTTCCTCAGTCTGAGATGCTGTGTTCAGCTCAGTCTAATAGAGCGGCTTCAGATGTTATCAGTCAATGGCCATTATTAGTTGTCATCATCACCACACGTAGTGGTGAAACTGTCCCACCTACATCCTAGTAGGTTCAAAGGCACGCTACTATCGCTACTATCACTGATAATAGGCAGCGTCTCGCCGGGGTAAACCAGGAAGTGTCTTTTTTTGTTTTCTTCAGCTTATATAACCCTTTTCCTAAACCTAACCTTACACCTGACCAAGAGGACCAACCCTAAACTCAACCCCCTTACCCTTGTGCCTTAGCCTAACCAAGACCCTAAACCTAACATTCATTCATTCATTCAACCTTTATTTAGTCAGGTAAATCTTATTGAACCTCATGGGCTCATTTACAAAAGCGACCTGCTAAAACTAAAGAACGATGAACAGCAATGGTAGAATTTCCTTAAACAATAAACAAACAATAAACAAACGCCAGACCCTTTACTCTAAACCTAACCAAGTGAAGCTATTATGAGCGCTAACAAAGCTAAAAACGGAGCATATTATCATTGCTACAAACGCTACCAACGTACCTTTAAACCCACTAGGAGGCACAGGAGGGGCAGTCTGACCGCTACACATGGGGATGACAACAACTAACAACGGCCATTCAATGGTTGATAACGTTCGAAGCGGGTGTCTTATAAATAGCACCCTCTCACAGTGGATCAACCAGTTTGCTGATGACAGCCACTTGACTACGTGTAGTGATGATGACAACTAATAATGGCCATTTAATGGACTGATAACATCCGAAGCCGCTCTATAAGACTGAGCTGAATACAGCATCTCAGACTGAGGAAGTCTTTCGGACGAAAGACGAAACATTTCTACTTTTTTTTTTTTTATGTCCAAAAGACCAGACTTAGCTTTTTTAGATTTTTTACCTGGATTACTGAGCATGCATCAAGGTACTTTAGTGTTTTATTCTAATTATCCTTTATGTCTGTATCTTTATTTTACGTCAAATCATTGCAAACCTGCATGTGCCCTCCCAAGAATGGTTTAAGGCTGCATAGGAAGATGTTCCACAACAATTTCATTTGGTGTGAGACACACCCAAGCATCAGAAGAGAGGCATTTACAGAGTGGTTTGTTTTTCATCTGCTCTAAGATCGTTCTGCAAAAGTCATGTTGAACTTTAATGTGTGTGTAAAAAGTATTGGAACTAAAAATATGTAGAACTTTGAGTACCGTATTTTTCAGACTATAAGGCCCACTTAAAATCCTTTAATTTCCTCAAAAATCGACGGCGAGCCTTATCAGGTGCACCTTATGTATTAATTCTGGTTGTGCTTACTGACCTTGAACTGATTTTATGTGGTTATTGGGAATGAGTTGAATAAAGTTTGACTTATGACCGTTTTGTTTCGCTTAATGCGCCTTATAATCTGAAAAATATGGTATGTGTTGGAAACGTATTTCTGCTACTGCCACACCAAATGTTTATAGTTACAGCAATTTTTGTGTTTTCCAACACCATTTAGCTGTGGTGGCCATCTTGAATGGAGGTGAGTCTAAAAGGTTTCAGTTGTAGATACATTCGATGGTTTGGGAGGGTTTCATTAAAATCAACTAGTTTGAGATATTTTGCTAACACGTGCACAGACATGGGCAGAAACATTCTTTTTAAAAATAAATAAATAAATACCTTATTATGCATACAATACCTATACAATACCTTACATGCATCTACATTGACAAAGAGCTGTGAACCCAAAACAAAGCCCTGCTTGTGTGAGATTATTTCACTCGTTTCCTCTGCTGTTTGCCAACCGAGGGACGCAGATGACATTCCAACATGGAGCGGGGGGGATTATGTGAACTCGTCAACGTTTACCAGCTCTAGTCTCACAAGGATAACCCAACCCGTTGAGAACCGCAGCCCCCTTGAGACGGCCCATGAAGCCCCTGATGCTCTCCAAAGGCCCCCAGATGTCACACTTAATCATGCATGCCGCTTTCATACTCTGTGCAGCTCCTGGTACTGCTGCTTTACTGCTAACATGACAGTAAGGGAGACGACAAAAAAAAAAAAAAGTGAGGGGATGTTAGTGCGTGCTGTTCTGAAATGTCTGCCGTGTGTGTGTCAGCTGTCCGGGTACATAGATGTTGAATTAAACAGTGACTTATAATCACTTTATTTATCCTCAACTTTCTGCTTTGTAATGACTCTCCTCCAAATACGTACTGCTAGCGACCCCATTTTTTGGCATGAGTGCCGACTCACAGCATGTGGTGTCCTAAGCCAAAACCACTTCTCTAACCATAGTGGGAGGGCGAGATGGAAGGAGTAATTCCTGCATGCGATCGTGGCATTGTTATCATTAGGTAATGTCAAAAAATAATACTGCTTCATCCTTCTGCTCAGGGCTGACAGCTGGCAGCAACAGAATGACAGCTTGCAGAAAGGTGAGAAGAGATTCACGGTGCAGCTTCTTCCAAAAATAATATGTTCAACCGCAGCACTCAGTTCTTTGTTTTGTGATTCAGAGAACTGTTGATGTCATGATGAACTATGGTGTGCATTAAAGAAACAAACTAGCTATACATAATCAGCGACCTTGCTACAGTACCCACATGTTTTTTTTGTAGAGTGTGAGCAGGAAGTCCTTAATAAATAAATAAATAAAAGTGTTAAAAAGCGTACAACCTAAACAGACAAGAAAAAAAAACATTTCTTCTTCTTGATTACCGGTAATGAAAGGTAAAGAGGAATTGGAGCTTCACCAAAAACTACAACATTTCTAAGATTTTTCTCAAGGCATCTAAAAAAGTTAAGTTTGGTCCTCTGGACATTCAAAAAACAAAATAAAACAATTATAGAAACCTAAAAAAGCTAAGTCTGGTCCTCTGGACATGGAAAAAAAAAAAAAAAAAAAAAATTGTAGAAACGTTTCGTCTTTCGTCCGAAAGACTTCCTCAGTCTGAGGTGCTGTGTTCAGCTCAGTCTTATAAATAGCACCCTCTCACAGTGTTACACAACCAGTTGGCTGATGACAGCCGAAACCAGCTGCTCACATGATCAAGGAGGACCATCAGCCTAACGATGGATCGTTAGCACCCTGATGGTTGTTTGCTATTCACAGAGGGCTGAGTGATACTAGCAATAACAGCATTGTAAGAGGGAGACAGTTGAACCCGGAGGCCTCCACCTCTGTTTAATGATGGACGGTTTCTTTTCACAAAGATGGCCTCCTTTACTCCTCTCTCAAACCATTGTTCCTCTCTATCAAGGATGTGAACATCTTCATCCCTGAAAGAGTGACCGCTGGCCTGGAGATGAGTGTAGACTGCAGAGTCCTGACCTGATGATGTTGATCTTCTGTGCTGGGCCATCCTTTTGGCCAGTGGCTGTTTAGTTTCCCCGATGTAAGACTGATCACAGCCCTCCTGACACTGAACAGCATACACAAGATGGTGTAGTGGCAGGGCATTTGACTTGGAACCCGAAGGACGCGGGTTCGCGTCCCGGCCACTACACACCTTGGGGTGTCTATGAGTGCACATCTAATTCTCCAGCTCCCCGAGCGCTTTCTATGGCTGCTCACTGCACCACCTGGTAGGTGGTTGGGTTAAATGCAGAGACGAATTTCGTCTGTGTATGGGAAACATACGCAGATGACAGGAAAAGACATTATTATTATTATTATTATTATTATGTTTGTGCCGGTGGACTGGATCTTTGGGATGAACCAGTCTTTGCCGTAATGTATTTTGGAGTTTAAAAGCCACTGGGATGTTATGTTTAGAAAATAAAGGTCTCAGTTTCTCTGAAACTCCTGCAACATACGGAACGACCACTGGTCTGGGTTCCTTCTTTTCACCTGATGGCTGGCTGGAGTCCTGTTTGGGTTTCTTCTCTGCTTTCAGGAAGGCCCAGTTAGGATATCCACATTTCTCTAGAGCCTGTTTTGTGTGTGATTTCTCCTTCTGTCTGGCTCCTGAGTTAGTGGGGACGCTGTCTGCTCTGTGGTACAGAGTCCTGATGACTCCTAACTTGTGCTCCAGAGGGTGATGGGAGTCAAACTGCAAATACTGGTCTGTGTGAGTGGGTTTGCGGTACACCTCAGAACTTTGCGGTTGCGCCAAGTAGAATTCCTCTGGTGGAGATGATCACAATCAATGAGTCAGCCATCCACAACAACAAAATTGAAGTGTTTGAAGCAGAACAACTCAGAATCAAAGTTTTAGCCTGCCTCAGCAATGCTAAACCACCAACTTTCAACATCAGTAGAGAAGAGAGGGAGGGATGCACTCACCACTCTTAGCAAGGACAAAAACATCTTCTTTCCAGCAGACAAAGGAAGGTGCACAGTGGTTTTGAGGACTCAGGGGAAGACAAGTCCATTATTATGGCAGAGGTCACCGAGGTACCGGGCAATCAAAAAACTATTCGGTGGCAGGGCAACAGGGGTGGATGAGGTTTGTCCTGAGATGTTGAATGCTCTGGATGTTGTGGGGCTATCATGGTTGACACGCTTCTTCAATGTCGCATGGAGGACTGGGGACAATGCATGTAAAGACGGACGGACGTACAGACAGAGACGCATCCTGAGTTAGCCAAAGAAATTTTATAAAAAGACAAAGTTATTACAATCTCAAAGGGACAGATATTCATCAAACCACAATTCAGAACCAGCTTAAAGGGACGGTCTACCTCAATTCAGGGAGTTGGATTGTGGAATGTTCTGGAGAGTGATGTTAAAAATGCAAAATCAATGTATACATTTAAGAAAAAGGTCAAAAAGGACTTGCTCAAAAACTATATATGATGTAGCTTAGTGTGTTTGTGTACTTATGTTGTACTTATGATGTAGCTTAGTGTGTTTGTGTATTACAGTTAGAAAAATTTAGTAGAGTTATTCATTTTGTGATGTAGTTTGTGTATTAGAAAAATTAAGTAGAGTTATTCATTTTGTGATGTAGTTTGAAGGTTATCATTGGTTGAACAAACTGTGAAATAAGGGGCAGATATAATAATAAGATATCTTCTTTCGTTGTGTCCTTGGGCAAGACACTTAACCCCGAGTTGCTCCCGGTAGGATTGGAAAGCACCTTGCATGGTAGTCTGCCGCTACCGGTGTATGAATGTGTGTAGCATTCAATGTGTGTAGCGCTTTGAGATTTTCACTAATGAAAAGCGCGTTATAAATTGAATTCATTATTATTATTATTATTATTATTATTATTATGGTGCATTCATACCCAACAGCGTTTCAACTTCCAAAAAGCTCGTCACGCACGCAAGTGGACGCACTTGGTGTCCAGACCTGAACGCCAGAACGCGAAACTGCTGCGGGGTGTGTGGGAGGAGCTTACCGGTATACCGAGTCCTCACTGCACTCCGCCAGGCGAGGAGCTTTTTATTTCTGTCTCTGTGGAGCAGACTTGACTGGTCGTGAAGGACTTGTCGCGAACACACAGCTACAATGAGTTTCTCTTCCATAGTCCATGACTCCGCGGGTTTTTTCTGTGTCCCACAAACAATACGTCACATAGTTGCGCAATCGTTTCCGCGTCACATAGGGACTCTCCCCCTGACCCCCTCTCTTCTCCCCCCGACTCTCCCTGATCAACCAATCAGGGAGAGTTGAACGGCGTTTGAACGTTTGAACCGCGAAATCTTCAGCTATATCAACGTGTGCTTTGGAGGCTGACGCGGGTTCACGTGCACGGAAAAACGCTTTCCATCACGCTCAACACGCACGTGACGTGACGCCCGACGCCAAGACGCGGCTGGAAGCACGTCCCCCATTGACTTTGCATGTAAGCTGGACGCTCCTGCCATTGAAACGCTGTTAGGTGTGAATGCACCATTATACCGACAGATTTGGGGAGGGGGGGGCAGAGACAAGGACGCGCGTTGTTTGCACCAACAGTTTTGGAGCAGGGCAGAGGAGAGAGACAAACATCTTTGCGTGTTGCCTGTACAGACAGTTTTTTTTGGTGCTTTTTTTTGGTGGGGGGAGGGGGGGTGAGACAGACAAATGTGAGCCGTGCACTGTTTGTACCACAGTTTTCTTCTTCAATTTCTTCTACAACTCAAAGTCAAAGTCAAAAGTCAGTCAACTTTATTGTCATAACTGCAATATGTACAGGACATACACAAGATTGAAAACTCACACTGAAATATTAGCAAGTCAGGTCCACTTTAAGCTAGAAAACCTTCAAAGCACAATTACATTACATATTACATACAATTACATAGACTCAGAATGTATTAAGTGTGTTGAGGTCAGAGGGGTGAACGAGGCTAAACAATGTGGGCTTCAGAAAGCCTTTTGTTCTGGGCAGAGATGGACATAGTGGGATTGATTGTGGTATTGGTTTGTAGAAAGGCTCTTTGGATGACAAGCGGTCTTGTGCCAGCCTTCCATCGCTCGCATTTTAACTCTCCACCCAGCTCCCACCCACTGGTGTCAGCGAACAAACTGCCTTGTATGGGGATACAATAGTTCAATTTGCAACACAAAGGAGGAAAAGCCACAGTACCGTAATTCCTTCAGTGAAAGCACTTTTTATTATACGTATTGCATCTATCAAGCATTAAAGCCAAACTAGGAAATGAATTTAAGTGAATTTTCTTGGAGGTGATCGCAGAAAACATGTGCTTTCCCAGCAATGGACAGTGGCAATTTTAAGACCTTCAGGGCAATAAATCATCCATCAAGAGTGCTTGAAGCAGCCTCTGTGTGGACTTTCACAGTAATCCAACACTAATGGCACTTTCTTTTTGGGCAGCAACCCGAGATGTCATTTGAACAGCCTCTCTTCTCATCAACTGCCCTTTAGCTGGGCTCACCTCTCTTCAGACCCCTAAACCCTGGGTGAAAGAGAAGACAAATAGAGAAAGATAAAAGTAGCATTAATGGGCACAAATGATGTAAAGACAGGGGCAGCACAACTAGTAGAGCTGCTGCCTCTCAGCGAGCAGGTCCCTGGTTCAAATCTCAGTCCAGGGGCCTTTCTGGGTGGAGTTTGCATGTTCTCTCCATGCATGCGTGGGTTTTCTCCGGGTACTCCGGTTTCCTCCCACAGTCCAAAAACATGTATGTTAGGTTGATTGGTAACTCTAAATTGTCCCTAGGTGTGAGTGAGAGAGTGGCCCTCTCTATGTGTCCCTGTGATGGACTTGCGACCTGTCCAGGGTGTACCCCGCCCCTCGCACAGTGATTGCTGGACATGGGCGCCAGCGACCCCCGTGACCCAAAATGGAAGAAGCGGGTAAACGATAATGAATGGATGGATGTTGTAAAGACACGTAAAGTAAGAGCTTATTTAACATTGTCAGACAAGGTTAAGGTTGAGTCACGTTGAATCAGAATAACTACCGGTATACAAAGCAGAGGAGACTGTTTCAGGAGTTGGAAAACTCATGCACACAATTTTTAAAGATCGCTAAATGCATGAAAAAACACTGTCTCCACTTTTCTCATAGCTTTAGTATTTTCTCAAATATGTTCTTAAGTCAGTCTCGTTTAAAAAATATATATATATATAGATTTTTTACTTTGTACCGTAGTCTGAATTTTCTCCCCAGTCTGCACATTTCACTGCTGACATTGCTGGTGCCACCAACTGGAGAGACCAGGGCCAACAAATTAACAGTAGCTAGGAAAAAGAAAATTCTGCCAAAGTGTGTCAGAAGGAAGCAATTACCAGTAGTTTCCTCAGTGCTGACCTCATTTCCTGGCTTGCACTGCCTAAATTAAGCAAATAATGAGATGTGAGCAGGATAAATGACAATAGAAGTGGAGTAAGAAGTGCACTTCCAGATAATGTAATTTTTAAAACCGTTGCAGCACTGCGAACAGTAAGAACCAGGAAAAAGGGGGCTCCACTCACAGGGGTGGAAAATGCAGATAAATCATTAT
The DNA here is from genome assembly GCA_038048925.1 of Garcialebias charrua. Lineage (NCBI taxonomy): Eukaryota > Metazoa > Chordata > Actinopteri > Cyprinodontiformes > Rivulidae > Garcialebias > Garcialebias charrua. The sequence continues at coordinate 14,740 of JBBPBX010049196.1, forward strand.
CTCCCATGTACCAGTTGGGTTCTTGCTAATGCTAAGGAGATGGCAGCAATATGAATACCCTCATGGGAAGCTGCGAAGAAAGACAGACATACCTGTAACCAAGCTATCAGTAAATTAAAGTGGAACAGTGCTCATCTCCATCCTTCCTACCCCCATATTTTAAACATGTTCTGTTTAGTCTTTTTAGTGCAGCACATGAAACAGATTTAAGCACCTTGTGCAATTTTGGTGACAGTTCTAATTAAATACTTATCTTTTTTAAACAAACTATCTTGCTTATACACACAAGACTGGTCCTCAATACATAGAAAACCTGGGTGACAATGCTTACTGTGTTGGTGTAACTTGGAATCCGAGCTTCTTAAAAGCTTAGCAGGACTGATCATGGATTACAGGGAACAACATATCAAAGCAAATTAATGAAAATTGAAGGTTTTCCCATGTATAGCTCTGGACTAACACTGAAATTACAGGAACCAACATGAACCACCTACCAATAAGCAATATGGTGACTGCAAATCCAGACAAATTAAGGCAGATGGCCACCTCTCATAAATCTGGTTTATGTACGGTTGATCAGCAGTGTCGTTGGTCCAGAACATACTTTCTCATAAGTTTTGTTCAAACATAAAAGCTATGATAATTCACACATGCTATACGATGAAGTTGTGCAGATTTACCAAAGTCTGAGACCTATAAAAGCAAAAATCAGAAAAATGCGAAATGCTTCGTCCAGGTCGGGAAGGAATATCTGCCTCAAATTAAGTAGTTCAGCTATCTGGGTGTTCTCTACATGAGTTATATGCTAGCAAGCATGGAGTGGGAGAAAGAGCAAGGGATTGAGGCTTTGTATTAATGAGGATTTTGCTCCAATCTGTTATGATAAAAAAAAGGCAGAATTAAAATACAAAACTTTTGAATTACTGGTTTTGTACATTACACGACTCATCCTTGGTTTTCACGTTTGCTTTCCGGCCTTTCTGTGAGGAGTTTCTATGTTCTCTGAGTGCGTGTCTGAGTTTTCCTCAGGTACTCCTGCAGTTTGAACCCCTGTGAAATCTGATTAGAATGTCTCCTGGGAACCTCCCTCTCAAGGTTTTTCCAGGTACATCTCACAGGTAAAAGACCCCAGGATACTGTAATCCCAGAGTGTGCTGGATATGTTTTATATCCTTTATGAGCAGATAATGCCTTTTTAACCCAAGGGAGAACTGGAGAGTATTGCAGGAAAAAAGAATGTCTGGAGTTACCTCTTGAACCCATTACCTGCATGACCTGACCACAGGCAGTAGCAGAAAATGAATGGCTACATAAAAAAATGCAAGGAAAAGGTATGCTCTTGGGTGAAAATTGCAATTTGAGATTAAGAGACATAGTAATGGCAATATATTTGGACATTTTGTTTTAAGTAACATGGGTAAAAGCCCCAGTCACAGAGGATTTGGCTTCCTGACACAAATATGTGAACCCGATCTAGACCAAAAAGTCACACATGAGCAGCCATGCATGACTGCAACAAACCCCATAAGAACAGCCTTCATTGCCCTAACATGTTCACTGGCAAGATTCAATCTGCTAATCAGTTTCACATACCAAAGTTAATTTACAGCCTAATTATATCCACAATCATCGGTCCCCCTTCGGTTCCGGTTCCCAAGAGATGAGTGGTTAGTCGCATGGTGTGCCAACCTACTGCATATGACTAAATGAATGCCATAACTGACAAAGCAACAACCTATCCTTTCAGAGCCCTGGTCTTTGAGCAGGATTCAACCCTGCAAACTGCCAGTCAACCAGATCACTCTCCTCCCTAAAGTTACAATTTTAAAGACCGTGTAAAATGAAATTAAATGTGTGTTTTTAGTTTGTCACATGGCATAAATATGTGTTATTAATCACCCATATAAATCTGACTGATTAAAAACATTGTTTACCTTATAAAATTAAGTCTCAAAAATCATGAAAAAACATGATTTTGCCTTGCCCTGGAACGCTGGGGGCGTGTCAGTGCGTGGGCGTGGTTTCAGCGCAGCTGCGCTCGTGTCCTGCCCCTGCCCTGAGCTGACTGTGTGGAGAGGCAGGCAGCAGAGATCCAGTAAACCTGCTCTGTTTTTATCCGAGTTCTGTCTGTAACAGCAGCTACTTTTTCCAAGAGTTACGCTGTTTTTGTAAATAGTTTTCTTGTGTGTTTTTAATCTGGAATGAAAAAAAAAAAAAAAAAGAGTTGTACCATGCGGGATTTGAACCCGTGGGGTTTGGGACGGAAGGCAAGCGCTTTATCCATTGACCTATCCAGGCATTACAGATACTTGGTATAAAACCACGCGGTATAAAAACATGTTATGATTTGTACGGGTGCCCTGACCATTGCGACATCCAGGGAAGATGCACGAACGAGGCATAATTGATTAGCTAGCTAACAATGAACAAAATATCTATGCTATTGCTATCTGATGCTATCTGCGATTCGCGAGTGAACGGCTCCACCGAGGCGAATTTATACGGCTGGAGCTGCAGGGGGTGGGGCTATACTAATGAGGACCGCGTGACGAAACGCGGTCACGTTTAAAACACGCCTAAAAAATCCTGAAACAGAAATATGTTTATACACAGTTTGCTCTATAACTCCAAAATTAATTGAGCTACAATTTTGAGACTTTTTACTCATTTACAAGATTACAATTATGACATTTATAATGTTTATTGAAGAAAATGTTGAAATTCACTTTACACGGTCTTTAATTCTCCCACTTAATTATCCCACTTCTCCCATGGAGCCAAGATGGTGCAGTGGCAGGGCTTCCGACTTGGGACCTGAAAGACGTGGGTTCGCGCCCCGGCCACTACACACCTTGGGGTGTCTATGAGTGCACACCTAATTCTCCAGCTCCCCGGGCACTTTCTGGCTGCTCACTGCACCACTTGGTGGTGGTTGGGATGCAGAGACAAATTTCTTTTGTGTATGGGAAACATACACAGATGACAGGAAAATACATTGGCCCTCATTCATGAAACTGTTCGTATTCTTATCCTACGTTTCTCCCACTTTTGTTCTTAAGAAGCGTTCGTAAGAACATGCCACGTCAGATCCAACAAAGTCTTCTATCCACAGGAAAAGCGTGTAAACGGGCTGCTTAAAGTTGATGAATCTCACCTGTTCTAAACAGCTGCGCGTGCACGCGTGAGCTTATTTACATGATTCCCACCCCTCAAAACGCCATATAAGGCTACGTTTCCTGCCTCAGAGGCAGAACGTGTACGTTCATAAAATGACAGCGAAAAGTAAAAAAGAAGAACTCTACCGGTGCGGAGGATGAAGTTCTGTGGTCTCTGAGGACAAGAAAAGAAAATCTGTCCTTATTAGCAGCGTCACTCATGGAAGTAAATGACCAGCTAAAACCAAAGAAAGTTTGTTTATAATAAATGTGGACCTCAAAACATGCATGCGTACTGGTGGCTTACTGGTTAAAGCATTGCACTGTTAGCTGTTCCTAACCTTTTTTCTACACCTCGTGGGATCGAGTCCCACAAGGTATGATTCTTTTTTTTTCCTTCTTACTTTAGATTATTTATTCATTCCAAATTAAAAAGGCTTTATGCTTTATTTCTTGTTGTATTGTAAATAGTTTTCTTGTGTTTTTTAAATCTGGAATGAATTAAAAAAAAAAAAAAAACGTTGTCCTCCCACGGGAGGCGATCCCATGACCTTCGGAACTGCGACGCAGTGCTCTACTGACTGAGCCACATCAGATAATATATACACTAGATAAGACATCCCCGCTGTTGGCCAATGGAGACCGACATCGTCAGACGGCGGCCATCTTGCCACAGACAGAACGCCCACTCTTAACATGAATGTGAATGGGGCATTTACTATTAAAATAACCATAACTTGCTTAATTTTCAACCGATTTTAAAACGGTTTGGTTTGTTATAAATGTGAGAGATGTTGTTATAATATGGTATACTTAAGATGGACGTTCACATGAAAATAACGTTATATAGACACTGTATTGCACTAGCAATATACACAATAAGATTATATTTACATCTATTTATAAATACATGTTTATTTCCAGCGAAATTAACTGACATATGTTACAATGCTAATAAATATTTAATACTATTTCATCATAAATAGCATTATTATTAGTGGTATGAAAATAATTTATGCCAATTTTTTCCCTACACATGCAAATATTATGTAATATTAAATACATTATTACACAAACCTTGGTCAATATGTGTAGTTTATTTTTTTTTAGATACATGAAAAGATTTAATAATCGGGAGATATAAATAAACAAACAAACAAACAGAAATAAACATCTGATAGTGTGACAAGACTCTCAGTCCCTCGGTGCAACAGTAACTATTTAAACATTAAAACACTGAAACATATAATAATAAACATAAGCATAAAATAGTAAAACTGTAACACTGTCCTGAGTTTTTGCATAGTGGTAAATGAGTATGAAAATTTACACCAACTCTAAAACTAAAACACTAAACATTTAATGAACATAATACTGTCCTGAGTTTTTGCATACTAGTATAAAAAGTATAAAAGTATAAAAGTACAGTATAACTATAAAATAAACTAAAGGTTCTAGCATTGACATCTCATTATTTGACCATCATTTCAGTTTTTGAATATTATATGCTGAATGTTAGCACTACAGGTAATAGGTCAAATATAGTATAAGTCAACCTCTACCTGAAATGTACACAAGTGTGTTTTCCACAAGACCATCGAAGCGGCTGGGAAGGTAGCTGTGGTCATGTATAAGAGCAGGAATGTCAGCAAACGGTGATGGAAGATCTTCTTCTTCTACAGAGGACATGTCTACAGCTGACAGGTTTGTTGATGTGTCAATGTGGTAGAACTGGTCAGCAGAGGACATTGGTTCAACTGGTAGGGACTCTGTCTCATCCTGTGCGGTCACATTGCCTTTTATGCTTGGTTTAACACCACACCGGGCCATCAGCTTTCTGAAAATGTTCTTGAACTGGCTGGCACTAGGGTTGTTATTCCATCCACCTTAAAATAGACACAAGATATATAACAGTATATTACATATTCACCGATTTTTCAAACAAATAAACAAACCAAATGTATTTTCCTAAAAAAAAAAAGAAAACATGGATCAACAAATTGAAAACAATACAGTTGCTGACAGTTCCGGTCACTTAGTGTTGTGTTAAAAAATAATTATGAATTGTACCAGATGCTCTGATGGAGTTAAAGAGAAGCTCCAAGTGGTCCTGGCTGAACCTGTAGGTCAGGATATATCGCTGCTCATCAAGCAGCACAGGAACCATTGACATCAATGTGTCAATATTGATGATAAATCCCAGGATAGAGAGGAATCTTAATCAAATAAAGCAAATATTGTATAATTACAAAGAGGTCCCAAGAAAGAATGAGTTTAGGATCTTAACATTTACTTTTTTTAGGGGTGGCGGTGACTAAACACAAGAGCAGGAACAGAGACATATTTTAATACAGCAAATATATTGTAGCAAAACACCCTGATAAGATAAGAAGTACCATCACCAGAAAAGAGCATCTTATGAACGTGATGCAGACAGAAAAGAGCATATTATGAACTCCATGCAGAGAGGTGAGAACAACTGAGGAGATAGCATTAGAGCACTTAAAACAACAACAAGGTCAACCAAAGTGCTGTAAATATATATTATGTCATTATTATGTAAATATATATTATGTATAATATTATGTCAATAATATTATCTCACATTTTTTGTGTGTAGCGTGACGTGTAATGTGCACTGATCCAAAATATAACTATGATTATTCTAATTAAAGTAATAATACTGTCACAGAGTCTTACAGGTGAAATGTGATCCCAAGGTTTCTTGTTTTGATGTTACGTCTATTGGAGCATCCATAGGCTGCACAAAAGTCAGGCATCTTGTCAAAGAGTATTTCTGTAAAACACAAAGCAGTAATTAGTTTTGAACATACCAAACAAACCGCTTGGAAATCATGTGCAGCTTTAGTTCAGTTAAAAACAAAGAGCTCCTAGTGATCTAAGAATGCTGGGGAAATATTTGGAATACTAGCTAGCCCTTAATCAAAGGCTCTGGTTAATAGTCTGCTAATAAATACAGTCATGATCAAGACAGTCATTTAGACAAAAGATTAGTTTGTTTTAAAATAGTTATTGGTGTAATAAAAACAGAATTTAAATTCTAGATTCTCGATGAGTGTGACACCCAAAACACGAATAAAACCTTTTAAAAAAGACGAAACTGCTGTCTGATTACCAAAGAAATCATAGCCACGTTAATAACGTTTTTAAAAACATAAACCGTTTGTAAATCCGTCAAGATTACAGCGAGTTAAGTGTATTTTTGTTTGTATAAATCCCTCACCTCCATACGGTTTCCACAGCTGCAGCTAATGTTGCTGTCTGTGGCAAGATGGCTGCCGCTTGACGACGCCGCTGACTCCTCCTCAGCTTATCTAGTGTATATATCTATGGACTGAGCCACATCAGAGCTATGACAGCAGCTGGAGGAAGTCTGTGTAAAGTCTGGCTTACCGAAGTCTGCGATACCGCGGCAAATTAAACTTAAATTAATTCATGGTTTAAGTTGATTTCAGTTTGAGATCTTCATATTAATATTGTAGTGTTAGAAAACGGCATTGATAACAAATTGATTTTCATTTAAATACTTTAATCCGTTAGTCATTATTACATTTAAAATTATAATTCGACTTCAAACAGAACCTATTGTCAAAAACAATTGTGGTGCGTTACTTTTTTAAACTCTAAACATTTCCTAAATAACGAAATATGAAGTTATTTGTGGAGTAATGCTGTCTGGATGACAGCAGACGGACCGCTCGTAAAATATACGACAGGTCCGGACCACACGTAGATTTTGTTCGTATCTGAAAAAAATCGTAGGATACGTGAACATTGTTGAATGCCACATATGCTCCTAAATCACTCGTAAGCACAGTTTAAGCACAAATCTGTGCGTACGAACGGTTCATGAATGAGGGCCATTATTATTATATTATTTAACTGAGGATGTTCAGCATGTAGTGGCAACAGTTTGCCACAAGAGGGCATATCAAATATAGTGTGCACTCCTGACTCAGCAAGCTGAAAGTAATTAAGTACTATGTTTGGCTGAGGAAGGAAATGCTCATGGTTGCCCTCATGTCTGTTTAACAGGTAACCATCCACAAGTGACACAAATATAGCAATGTATGAGATTATTGAGAAGTCCATGTGAATGTGGGGAATGTTGGCCATTTACCCCTTGTGTTAAATGTTATCTAATGTTGTTAGTTTGAGTAAGCTGGCAGCTAAGCTAACTTTAACTAGTTGTGTTGGGACTTATAGGATAGTGCTGCCATAATTATTTGTGTGTTAGGAGAATTGAGCTGTAACTGAATAATTTGCTATTGGACTGAATTTAGGACTGTTTATTGTAAGTGCATGAAGCTGACAGTAATTAAGTACTATGTTTGGCTGAGGAAGGAAATGCTCATGGTTGCCCTCATGTCTGTTTAACAGCAGTCTTCAGCAATAAAAGAACAACCAGCAACAAACACACTGACTCATTATTGAAGTGTGTAACAAAATTGGTGCCCCGTGTGAGGGATCAGCTGTGCTTCAAGGAAGACTGAGTGAGACCGGTGTGAGCTAAACTGCAATGGAGTGGGAGCAACTACAAGACCAGCTGAGTGAGGCCCTGGCGCAGTTGAAAGTGGACCAGGTCCAAGAGGTGTGTTTCTATGCAAAGATTTCTTCTGACAATCAGACCAAAAAGCATACGCTGATCCGATTAATAAGTGAAGCTACTGATACTGCTATTGAGAGTGAAGAGGAGGACGTGGCTCATCAATTCCTCAACAGATTGATTTCAAAAGCTAAAGAAGTGAGCAAAAATAAGAAGCCACAGTATGGTGATGATACAGATGATAGGGATGTTGCTACTCTTGAAAGTTTACAAGAAAAATATGCAACCTTACAGACAAGTTTCCAAGCTTCAACAAAGACATTAGAGGAAGAAATGACAAAGTTGGAAATCAAAGTGAGAAAGCAGGGGCCATACCACCTGCCTACACAACCAGTGAACCCTTTTTCACCTAGGCCCCCTGAAGTTACCATAAGAAGAGAGTTTAAAATTAATGGCCAAATTGGAGAAAGGGGTCAAAGAGACAAACTTTCCTATTCAAATCTAATGCATCAGATTGATATGGGACTGAAAAGAAATCACAGCGAAGTAGAGATCATAGAGGCTGTGGTCAGGGCAATCAGTCCAGGTTTACCCATTCGTGACATGCTGGAGATCAAAACAGACCTCACTATTGCACAGTTAAGGACAATTTTAAGGGGCCATTACAAGGAGGATAGCTCCACTGACCTGTACCACCGTTTAATAAATATTACACAGGACAGTACTGAGTCTCCACAGAACTTCTTATTTAGGGCAATAGAGTTAAAAGAAAGATTGCTTGCTGCATCCAGAGAACCTGGCTCAGAAGAAGACTATGGTCCAGAACTGATTCAGAAAAAGTTTCTGAGAGCTGTGGGGACAGGGCTCATTAATGATAATGTGAAACACCAGCTCAAGAACTTCCTGGATGATCTGAGAGTTACAGATGATGTGCTAATAGCAAAGACAAATGAGGCAGCCAGCATGGAATGGGAAAGACAACAAAAGTTCAGGAGAAGCAGTAAGGACTTGAAAGTGAGGGAAGTAAGAGCAGAAGCACAGCCAACCCCAAAGACAAAAGTTGGAGCAATCTGGGACCAAGAACAACCATCTTTCACCGGGATGAAAACTAAAACCATGAAAACCCAATCTTCTGCCTCCCACACAGAAACTGAGCTCCTGGACGCCATCAGACAACTTAAAAGTGAAATGCAAGACATCAGGAAACTGGTTAATGACTCTTCTGTGTCTGTTTACAAGTCAAGACCAAGCAGAAAGCGTGGCTGTAAAAGTTGTCAGGACAAAAATAGAGGAGAAGTGTGTGACCACTGCTTTAAGTGTGGACAAAGTGGGCATCTTTCACGGGGGTGTAGATTGAAGAAAACATTGGGGAACACTGACGAAGTGGGCACATTAACAAGCACTGTAACATCAATACCAGCAACAGGAGTGGACAAGACTGAAAAGAGGCTAACTGGAGATGGTCACAAGCTACACCCTGATGTTAAACATGCAACACCTCAGGTGAATGAAATGGTCGGTGTCAACCTCCTCTCCCCATCACAAAGAGACAAGCTGCTAAACCTGATTGGAAAGAGGTGTACCATTACCTGCCTACTGGATGAGGTGGAAACCAAGGCTCTGTGGGATACTGGATCACAGGTATGCCTCATGAGTGAAAAATGGAGAAAACAGAATATTCCCCATGCTACAGTTAGAAGCCTCAGTGAAATTATTGGTCCTGGAATATTGGATGGGAGAGCAGTGAATAGGACACCGATCCCTTTTATTGGGTGGGTGGAGGTCAAATTCAAATTGCCATCTGTTAATCCCACACCGCTGGAGGTCTGGGTGCCAATTCTGGTGGCTGAAGAGGAAGGGGTGGGAGAAGAACCAATCATTGGGTTCAATGTAATTGAATACCTGTTAAAAATGGGTGTGGATCCTTCTCCCCTCATCACAGAAGCTGTCAGTGCAGCATTTTCCATTGAATGCAAGAAGGCAGAAGTACTTCTAAAAGTCATGAAAAATGCAAATGATGTACAGGAAGTAGGCAATGTAAAAGCAAGCAGAGAGAACATCATCATTCCAGCTGGACAGGTGAAGATGGTGAAGTGCAATGCACGAGCGGGTCCACTCACAGGTCATCAAGGAGTCCTGTTTGAACCTCTTTCACCATCACAACTACCAGAGGGATTAAGGGTCAAAGAAGGAGTAGTGTGTCTACACCGAGGTTCTTGGTCCCACCTAAGAATCCCAATTAACAATGATACTGCTCATGACATTGTTTTACCTTCCAAAAGTAAATTAGGACAAATCCAAGCAGTGAAGGCCATGTATGCGGCACAAACAGAACCAGCAGAGATAAACCAAACTGAGACATCCATCTTCCGTGGTGAAAAGGGCAGAGTAACAGTGGTGAAAAGGTGGTGAGTACACCAGCGTGGCTGTAGAAGTTGTCAGGACAAAAATAGAGGAGAAGTGTGTGACCACTGCTTTAAGTGTGGACAAAGTGGGCATCTTTCACCACCTTTGGTGAGGGAAGTAAGAGCAGAAGCACAGCCAACCCCAAAGACAAAAGTTGGAGCAATCTGGGACCAAGAACAACCATCTTTCAACAACCACCATCAACAACCACCACCAAAGGTGGTGAAAAGGGCAGAGTAACAGTGGTGAAAAGGGCAGAGTAACAGAAACAAGTTGTGAAGGAAAAGGGAAGAAAAGCCAACTAGGAATGGAAAGTGAAGGTGGTTGGGATCCACCAGTTCCCATTAGTCACCTTTCCCAAGAACAACAACAAATGATAAAACAACTGCTGCGAGAGGAGTGTGCAGCCTTCTCTCGTGATGATTATGATGTTGGAACCATCCCCTCATTGCAACTCAAAATCCGACTGCAGGATCCAACACCAGTGACAAGAACATATATATCCATCCCCAAACCGCTCCATAAGGAGGTAAAAGAGTATCTTGAAGATTTGTTGAATAGGGGCTGGATAACAAAGTCAAAATCAAACTA
>JBBPBX010049197.1:0-12781 GCA_038048925.1 Garcialebias charrua
CACCCTTATGCTTAAACATGGTGTTCGTTATGGACAATCCATGACGAGCACAGAAGTCCAATAACAGAACACCACTCTGGTTCAGATCAGGGGGGCCGTTCCTCCCAACCACACCCCTCCAGGTCTCACTGTCATTGCCCACGTGAGCGTTGAAGTCCCCCAGTAGAACAAGGGAGTCCCCAGGAGGCGCACTCTCCAATACCCCCTCCAAGGACTCCAAAAAGGGTGGGTAGTCTGAGCTGCCGTTTGGTGCATAGGCACAAACAACAGTCAGAGCCCGTCCCCCCACACGTAGGCGAAGGGAGGCTACCCTCTCGTTCACCGGGGTGAACCCCAACGTACAGGCACCAAGATGGGGGGCAACAAGTATGCCCACTCCTGCTCGGCGCCTCTCACCAGGGGCAACTCCAGAGTGGAAGAGTGTCCAACCCCTCTCAAGGAAACTGGTTCCAGAGCCAGAGCCATGCGTTGAGGTGAGTCCGACTATTTCTAGTCGGAACCTCTCAACCTCACACACTAGCTCAGGCTCCTTCCCCACCAGAGAGGTGACATTCCATGTCCCAATGGCCAGCTTCTGTAGCCGAGGATCAGACCGCCAGGGTCCCCGCCCTCGGCCACCACCCATCTCACATTGCACCCGACCCCTTTGGCCCCTCCCACAGGTGGTGAGCCCATGGGAAGGGGGACCCACGTCTCCTCTTCGGGCTGTGCCCGGCCGGGCTCCATGGGTAAAAGCCCGGCCACCAGGCGCTCGCCAGCGTGCCCCACCTCCGGGCCTGGCTCCAGAGTGGGGCCCCGGTGACCCGCGTCCGGGCGAGGGAAAACTTAGTCCATTAATTGTACTCATCATAGGGGTTTTTGGGCTGCACTTTGTCTGATCCCTCACCTAGGACCTGTCTGCCTTGGGTGACCCTTCTAGGGGCATGAAGCCCCTGACAGCATAGCTCCTAGGATCATTGGGACACTCAAACCCCTCCACCACGGTAAGGTGGCAGCCCAGGGAGAGAGCCTTGGGGAACTCCACATGTGATATTACAGAGGTCAGATCTTACATCATTTATTTGTACAAATTGTTTCCTATCTTTTAAGTAGCTAGATACCCACTGTAATGCTGGTCCTCTAATACCATATTTGTTCAGCTTTTCTAGGAGAATGGTGTGATCAATAGTATCGAATGCTTTTTTTAAATCAACAAAAATACTGATACAATATTGTTTTTGATCGACAGCAGTAGTTATTTGTTCCATTAATTCCATGAGAGCCATTGATGTAGAGTTTTTTTATCTAAACCCATACTGACTGTTGCTTAGAATATTTTGTTTATCTATAAATTGTCTAGTCTGTTTACAAATAGTTTTTCAAGAATTTTTGAAAACTGTGGTAACAAGGATATAGGTCTATAATTGTTGAATACACATTTATCACCATTTTTAAAAAGAGGAACGACCTTAGCTACTTTCATATTATCTGGAAATATTCCTGTTGAAAATGATAAGTTACATATGTATGTGAACGGCTCAATAACATGGCTCATTATGTCCTTTACAAACATCATATCCATGTCCACCCAGTCTTTCGATCTCTTGTCTGTAAGATGTTTTACTACATTCATTATTTCCTCTTTGTTAGTTCCATTTAGAAAAATACTATTTGCACAACCTGTAATTGAGTGGATCACATTTTTATCTACTTTTGGTATCTTAGCTGCAAGGCTTGATCCAACATTCACAAAATATTGATTAAATCCATTTACAATTTCATTTTCATCATGAATTTCATCGTTGTCTTTTACAAAATATTTTGAAATACCAGTTTTTGCTTTATGATTCTTCAGGACACTATTCATTACTCGCCATGTTGCTTTCATATCACCATTACTTTTATCTAATAATTTACTATAATATTCTTTCTTATGTTTCCTTATAATCCCTACTAATTTATTTTTATACTTTTTATATTTTTCTTCAGCGCTCTGACTTCGCAATTTCAAGAAACATGAATACAAATAATTCTTTTTTTTACAAGCATTTCTCAACCCTTTTGTCATCCATGGTTGATCAATCGTATTTCTCTTTGTGTAATTTGTTTGCACACAATTCTTTTCATACAGAGCTTCCAAGATATTCATAAACTCATCATATGCTCTGTTCGCATCATCAACATACACATCATTCCAGTCTTGTTTATCTAGATCCTCTTTCAATTTTTCCAAAACTTTTTTTGACGTGTTTATGATCTTTTTCTTCATTGTGACTGCTTTTGTGATGCTTTGATCATTTTTATAGATTGTGAAAACTGGTAAATGATCACTTAAGTCGGTCGTTAAGATACCACCTATCACGTCCCCATTTGTTATATTTGTGAAAATATTATCAATTATTGTGGCACTATGAGTTGTNTCGTAATTCGGGGACTACCTGTATGTTCCCATAGAAATACATGAAACTCTTTTCATTTAGTTTTTTCTCTTCTCGTGTTGCTTTAAGCTTTTAGCTACCATTTAACTACTTTTAGCTTATAGCTACTGCTCTGGTTCTTCTAGCTTTTAGCTCTACTTTTGCTCATTTTTAGTATTTAGTCAACCGTTCATTACTTTTTGCCTTTAGCTACCCTTCTGCTCCTTTTGGCTTCAGTTAGCCATTTGCTTATTTTAACTAAGCTTTAGCTACTTTTAGCATTTAATCAGCTTTTTGTTCCTTTTTGTAATCAGCTACCATTCTGCCAACTTTAGTTTCTAGCTAGCCTTTTGCTCTATTAAAGTAAAGTTTTGCTACTTTAGCTACTTTTGTTACTTTCAGTTTTAGCTACCATTCTGGTACTTTCTGTTTCTTGATAACCTTTTTCTATTTTTAGCTTTTAACCAGGCTTTTAACTACAATTCGGCCAACGTTAGCTGCTTGCCTTTTGCTACTTTTAGTTAAGTTTTCTGCTACTACTGTATAAGCATTTAGCTACCATTCTGCAACTTTTAGCTTCTAACTGGTCATTTGTTTATATTATCTAAGCTTAAGCTGCTTTTAACATTAATCAGCTTTTTGTAAATGTTAAGCTATCATGCCGATTTCAGCTTCAAGCCTTTTGCACCAGTTGTCGTTTTTTTGCTACTTTAACCTTTGTATAGCCTTTATTTACTTTTGTGTTTGTAGCTAGCATTCTGCTACTTTTAGCTTTTAGCCACACAGCATATTAAGATACTGGCATTAAATTGCAGTAAATAAGAAAAGCAGATCGACCCGCAACTTCAGCTGTTTTCAAACTTGGGTCTCCTGGTCAAAAGTTTTATCTCCAACAAACTCCTTCAGCTTCTAAATCCTCACTTTTTAGTTTTTTTAATAACATTTTTGTGGAAGTTTAAATAATGATAGACCTTTTCTTAATAAAAAAATTAAAATTAAAATTAATGTCCATGTCCATAAAAAGACAAAGTTGTGTCTCAGGACATAAATCAAAAGATTATTTTATTTGCTGGAGGGTTTTTTTTCCTTACAAAGTGCACAAGAAGCTGAACCGTATGACTGTGACGCCCGCTGTTCAGTTCCAGCACACACACACACACACACACACACACACACACACACACACACACACACACACACACACACACACACACTTCAACGCTAACAGCAATCAGCCGAAGCTCTTGAACAAATGCTCAGGACGTGACGAGCATACAGGGAGAACAAACGGCTCAGCCTCCGAGACGTGAGGATGACTACAAGGTGACAAAAGTCCAGGGAGAAGATGAAGAACGGCCTCTAACTGAATCAAAGCAGACTGTCGTGGTTTTAAAGAGGTTTTCTTTATGAAATGTGAAGAAAAGCTAGAGCAATAACACCTCATGTTATAGAGAAGTCAGACGTTATTAAACTCCTGCCATCCAAGCAGACGCATTCAGTGTTTCTAAACGTCTACGCAGGACGATTCACCTGTAAAGAACTGAAGCAGACAGTGGGACGTGTCTTCCTCAACCTTCGACCTTTCGTTTCAGTTCCTCGTTGGTTTGCTTCTCGTCACCATGTGTTGGATTCATGGTATGGCTTCTGAAAGAAGCTGCGGTCGATTCTTTTCTCCCCACATCTCAAAGCCCCAGAGCACTCGACCCTGCAGACGCATGGCTGCTCTGTCCACATCACCTCCCTCACACACAAACACACACACACAGGCTGCATACATGTTCATCTGAGGAGGCGTGCACATCTTTTATTAATGCTCGGCCGCTTCCTGCACCTCCTGTACATTTATTCTTACAATCTCGTGTCTGTAGACGCAAAGAGACAGAGAATACACAATCAGCACTTTGAGACCAAACTGCTAAAGGTGCTGCACAGAACTTTCTGAACGTTACTCAGAAATATGTGAACTCACTTTGAGCAGATGGGACGATGCACGTCTGTGAGAATGATGCTTTGTATCTTGTTGGTTTGAATTGATGTTTTTTTTGTTTTCATACAAACTCAGGCTGGGTGACCCCAAAACTTTAGCATATAACAAACTGATAAGAAATCTGAGGTTTATCAAACCATGGCAACAAAACTGTGGTAATTATTGAACTGGGACTCAGAAATCAAGGTTCACATACATCTGTGATAACAAATCTGAGGTATGTACCAATCTGTGACCCCAAAACTGAGATTTATGACCCCCTCCCCCCCCAAAAAAAAAGACAAAAAGAGAATCAACAGTGACCCCAAAACTGAGGTACGTATCAAATCATAACAACAAAACTGAAGTACGTACCAAACATGACCCAAAAAAGAATATATGACACTGTGACTGACCCTAAAACTGTGTTACATACAAAACATGACCAAAAAACTTTCATACAGTACTAAACCATGACCCTAAATCTCTGGTACAAATGGTAAAAGGACTGTACTTATATAGCACCTTTCTAATGTTAGATATTTAACTACCGGTAGACTGGTCCTAGGGTTTTTGATCTGCTCGGAGACGGGATTATAGTGGATAATCCGATTCTGACTGGGCCAGCAACTCTAAAGAGTCTACCAATGATTCAACATCCATCAAGGAATACAGTAGTTTATTTTGCTTGCTACATCCCATAGACAGGCTTTGAAGAACCGTCTCATGTTTTCTTACACGTCAACCCACGTCAGATCCATTGAGATCACACTTAGTGACGCCCCCTCATACACGTGACAGGCTGAGCTCCCCTTCTGCAAAGGGGAAGTCTAGGGCCTATAAAGCTATGATGCCATGGAACATCCCGGCTCCTTCGGCTTATGATTGCAACACACCGGAGAGGCCAGTGCTGTAAACTGTAACCTTTACCTGCCTTTATTTTCATACAATTGATTAAACTTAATTCACGTTTCTTTGACTTATTGTTAGTGTGAATTACCGCTTCTGAGGGAGGTTTGAGCCGGGAGAAACGACGGGGCTGGAGGCGGGTCCTAGAGGGGTCCCGAAGCCAGCTACCCGTCCAACACTAATGCCCCTTTTCCACTTGCCGGTTCGGGTCGGTTATTGCACAATATATGCGTGCCAGAAGCGAGCTGGACGCATTTTCCACCTCACATATGAGCCGCGCCGCACCGCGATTCCGGACTGATTTCAGAGCAGGGTTCAGGCGAGCTGTAAGCGCGCCGTCCTTCACGTCATAAACAGGGGCATAGCCAGGATTTTATGAGGGGCGGTTCGATTAAAAGAAATGTGGACCTTGAAAGATGAACATGCCTCAGTAGCTCACTGGAAACGCGTTGGGTTGGTTGCTGCTCCAAACCTTATCCAGACCAAGTGGGTTCGATTCCCACTTGGTATAACTTGTTTTTTGTTTAGATTATTTATTCATTCCAGATTAAAAAAAACACAAGATAACTATTTACAAAACAACAAGAAATAAAACAATACATGACATGAAAGGAAGCAGAAGAAAATAATCTCATCATATCTGCCCCTTCTCAAACAAATGTTTTTTTTTCAAACACTCAATTCAAACAACTTATCTTACGTTTGTCTTTTATTGGGGAAAGGTGCATTGTGGGTCTTTTCAGAACAACAACAACAGACTCTCCATCTGAGCTTGTCCTCGCCCGCACCAAACCGAAGCGTAGCTGGTCGTATTGTTGGAGCTCGAACATAATAGATATCATGGCAAAAGAATATAGTTAAGGGAACACTACCTCCACCACATGTGAGAGAGTAGGATCCTACACCCCGCCCACCGAAGGGCTACAGAAGTGAATGGAGACAGAGCTACATGTGAGCCGATCCGAACTGAACCAGACTGGACCAGACTGATCCGCTCTGCGCCGAGCGAGTGGAAAAGGGGCATAACTAATCAAGATACTCAAATCGCTTTACAACACAATATGTGTCCTCATTTACAAGATACAAGATACAAGATACAAGAGATTTTATTAACATTGCACCAATTGTCATCGTTACAGCGTGATTATGTATGCACAGTCATCCAGGAGAGGGTTTTGAGTGTGTAAAGCTGCTGCCTTATCAAAACACATGACATGTCTTCACATGTTCTTCAGCGCGGCCTCTCTCATCCGTCTCCAGATGAAGGTCAAAGGTGGGAAAACAGGGAGAGAAACCATGGGGGTTACAGCGTTGATATTAAAAAAAATGAATCACATTTTGTCTGCAAGACACCGCATGACCCAGTAAAAACCATATCATAAGCACATTTAGGACAGTACATGTTGCAAGTTGAGACTGAGGCAGGGAGGATTTGTCCATGATACATTCCGGATGCCTCCGATAACGCTCATAGAAAAGTTCTCCGGGGGAGGGGGGGGTAGCAGACAACACAACAGCAGCTATTTTTTCCACAGTAAGCACATCTCAGGAGAGATTAGAAAGCCAGCCTTTCCCAAGGCTGTTTCCAAGGGAGTCAGATAAGAATTACAAATATTTTCACATCAGGCACACATTGTATTTTCTGTGGCCTTCAGTCTGTAGGGGCGATTCTACTCCAATCCAATTCGGGACTTTTTCCACTGATCCAAGCTCTGACCTCAGATGTTGACCACAGCTGACCAGAGTCCCAATCCGAGGGTGATCTGTTCACTCTCTGGATAAGCTCGCGCTGATTTCTGATGTTGACCACAACGTCCAGAGTCCAAATCCGTGGGTGATCTGTTTCACCCTCTGGATAAGCTCACAAACAGCTGATTTCTCGAGGTCACGGCGCAGACCAGACGTCGGGTGCTCCAGGCAGTTAAGTCCTGCTGAAGTCTCCCCCTTTTGCGATAGACCAGTGCTCCACAAACGCCAAAAAAGCAAAGCGCTGCCATCATAATCCAATATAATCCAAGATTTCTTCACCTCCACAGAGCACACCCAGAAATCCACGGAATCCATGGCGGAATCCATGGCGTATCCTCCGTCACTCTGTGAGGGTGGAAAGGCTCTCCTTGTGCCTTCTTCTGTAGAGATCTTGTTTGTAGAATCGAATGCCCAAACCTCCAATCCATCTTAATTTGCGTTCGAGGTGCTCAGCTGTGGAGCTGCCAGCAGCATGGGGGGGGGGAAGGACAGGAGAGGGAAGAGGTTGCGACTGCCTCCGTTGAGAGCAAGGTTAGAAATTCATACAGCACTTTACTGGATGTATACAAAGAATAATCAGTGCTTTATCACATTCATACATCGACGGGACACACATCAGTTGTAGTGAGGGGTTCAGTGTGTCTTGCCCAGGGACACTTCGGCATGTGACTGCTGGTGGAATCGAACCCCCAACTCTTGAAGTGGAGGACGACTGCTCTAACCACTCCACAGAAGCAACCCTGGCGGCTGTGCATTAAAAGCTGCTGGGGTGCGGCTGTGGAGTAAAAACGACGGCAAACCAAAATAAGCTCAAAACTGAGGTACCTACCAAACCATGATCTCTAATCTGAGGGATGTACCAAACAGTGACCCCAAAACCACATATATACTAACAGTGACCCCTAAACCAATGTACCATGTTTTTTGCTGTATAAGTCTCAGTTTTTTGCATAAAATAGCATGCCTGCAACTTATACAGCAAAGCCACGTATTTATGTTTTGGTTTCTTCCCATATTTATAACAAAATTTTTGGCTGAGATCTGACGATTTCATGCATTTTGACATGGAAAATATTTAACACTACCATTTTCAGCCACTAGAGGTTCCTAGACCAACATGGCAAGCAAAGTGTCTTATTAATAGGTAAAAGTGGCTGTTAATGAGACACTTGGCTTGCCATACAGAGCCACCTCGGTCTTGCTCCAGAACTCCTGGAGCAAACGTGAATTCAGCTGCATTTTGCTGTGCCGCCCAGGCGAAATGCAGCCGATTTGACCATTAAACTGCATTTATTATGGAAAAGTTCAATTGAGACACACCTTTGCTATAATTTTGAGCAAACAAATCATTGTTTTTAAGTGTTAATCTAGTTAAACTCTTGTTAAAGTTCTCATGTGCATGCTCCCACAGCTGCCATTTGGCAGCCAATCGATTTTTGGCACAACACCGGCCCAAATTTCCGAGTTGTCAGCAGTGTCGCACAATAGATGCGACTTATACAGCGAAGCAACTTATTTATGGGGTTTTTTCTGCTATATTAGACATATTTGGACTGATGCGACTTATATGGCCGTGCAACGTTTACAGCAGCAAGTATGGTACTTACCAAACCTTGACTTGTGTTTGCTTGATTTCCTAAACATGCTAATGATGCCTCCCCACACCCTAATGATACAACACCCTATAAACTAAACATTATCAACCCTAATTTAAAGGTTCAGTCTGCAGTTTCTGTAGAACATCAGCACTTAGAAAAAATTTCAACAAGCAAAGCATTCTGATCCCTCCCCCTCAGAGCCATGTATGGCTCTGCCCCCTTGTGGTTCAAATTCAAGCTCTGTTTTTATTGGCTGATTCAAATTCAAGCTCGGTTTTTATTGGCTGGTTACAAACTTTGTTTTTATTGGCTGGAAAATGGCGGGTCACTTTTTCTTTTTAGAAATGCTTATTTACCACCTGGAGAAGCAAGGGGACAATATTTTTTTTTTGTTTTTTTCAGAGATTACCTCTCTAACATCAATCTAGTGACAGAGTGAAGAAATATGTTAAACATATATTGTTAGAAAAGTTACATATAGCAGCTTTAAAGGGTTAAAATTAATTTAGCGTTAGGAAATCTCCTCCAGATTCACCGTTTCGTTTCTGTTCCCTTAAGATGTTGCTGTTAAATCGTTAACTTCTACAGCTGCAGCAGAATAATTGTACAATAAGGCTTTAAAAGCTTCCCAAAAAAACTGAGGGAAACTGAAGCACGGAGCCTCGTCGGTCCCAAACAGAAGCGTTTTACTTCAGCTGCAGTATTCTCAGTTCAACACTCCCCCATCAGAGCTCAGAACAGTTTGCATATAAAAATGTTTGAAACAAACAGCAGCAAGCTTCGTCACTTATTCATCCCATTTGGAGGAACGTCTGATTGAATTTTCTGTGATGGCGGCACCATCAGCTGCCTCCTCTTTTGTTTCCTCGTCTCAAAGTCTTCCTGGTGGACAACAGATTTTTGTTCTGCACATCACTGCAGGTTTGACGCATTAACTGCGTCTCTGTTTTCCCTTTCGGACCCTCTGGAGGCTTTCAAGTTTCCAGAGAACTCCAGAGAGCCTCTGCAGGACCTCTTTTGTCGACTTCAGATCATATTTAATTGAATTGTCCTGAGGCTGCGGTCAGTGATCCATGATGGTCGGCATTTTTTCTGACAGCCTTGATAAATACAGGTCCTGATCTCTCACTGCCGCTCCTCTCCTCCTCTAACTCCTTCAGTCACCTCCATATTTCTCACCTCTGTTTTGCTCCTGTACACAGCATTTCATTTTCTCTCCTCTGTCACACAGAGCGAGCGCTCTGCGCTCCATCTTGCAGACCGGACTTTAAACGTGTAACTTTTACTTTGTGATGACTTACCTTAGCTTTTAGGAGAGTGAGGGCATTTTTCTCCCTAACCTCTTGAAACTCGTTTAAAAAAGCTGTTCAACACTTTCCCTCCTGTAACAGCAGTACAGTATAGGTCTGTGCTGAAGAAAAGACCCAAACCAGAGGGTTGGAGGATTTGTTCTACTGAATAGATTTGTGAACTTCTACGTGACGAACAGTTTTCTAATCTGTCTGCAGAACAAAACTCTGAACAATGAGGGTCACCAAAACAACCTGAGTTCTCCAGATCCTCACCGTCCCCAAATAAAAATGACAAGAATCTTTATTACTACACAGTTCACAGGACCCACTCAAGTGCTTTCCACCATTTTGTACGGCACGTTTCACTCAGCAGCCACGGTCGTCGTCCTCTCAATCATCGTAAAAAGCCGCACAGTTATCGCCGATTACCAGTCGCTCCTTTGTGTTTCAAATTTCTCCAAGTGTGACAATGACTGTGTGGCATGGAGGCTGCACAGCTGCAGAAAGAAAAGCTTTGCAGAGAGTGGTGAAGGCTGCACAGAAGTATGTTAGAGTCAGTCTCCCCACCATCACAGACATCTACACCTCCAGATGCAGGAAGAGGGCCACCTGTATCATGAAAGACCCCACTCACCCAGCACACACACGTTTTGCCCCGCGCCCCTGAGGCAGGAGGTTGAAGAGCATACACTCCAAAATTACACTACATACGGTCCGCTCCGCTCCGCAGGTCGCAGCTGAGCGTCTCAAACTCCAATTTCCACTTCCTCCGCTCAGCTCAGGTCCGCCTGCATGCGCCGCTCACAAAGATGGACAGAACACTCAAAGTAGGGATTTTGGGATTGAAAGGAAAGATCTTGAAAGAAGAGAAACGTCCACAAACTGGAAACCTACGGTGACTTACAGACGTTTGAACTGACCTTAACAAGAAAAATGTTGATACCTTCCGAGATCTTTTCTGATCAGGCTGAATCCATCGATCCATTTATTGATGTCGGGGGTAGCAGCTCGAGCAGGGAGGTCCAGACATCTCCTTCCACAGCCACCTCTTCCAGGAAGACTCCAAGGTGTTCCCAGACCAGCTGAAACACATAGTCTCTCCTACGTGTCCTGGTCTTCTCCGGGTTCTCCACTTAGTCATATGCTCAGACACCTTGAGCATCCTGACAGATGTCTGAACAACCTCAGCTGTCTCCTCTCGATGTGGAGGAGCAGCGTCTCTCCTGGAGAACTGAACTTCTCACCATTTCTCTGAGAGTCCAGCTCCTGTAGAAGCAACTCATGTAGACAGTCTTTTTCCACAATCTCGCTCTTTCAGTCTCTACAGATCCTGACCACAGAGAGCTTCTTCTTGCAGCTCAGCTTTCTCTTCACAACAGCGGACCGGCACAGAGAACGTAATCCTGTCTGTCAATCTCTCGCTCCATTCTTCTCTCACTCGTAAACAAAACCGTGAGATACCTGAACTCCTCCAGTTGAAGCAGAACCTCACCCCCAACCCACAGAGGACAATGTGAGGAGAGGAAGGAAACCAAGACACTGACAATCTAAAGAAGTAATCAGAAAACATGTCATGCAGCTGAGCTGTTTGTGAATGACTGAGATGCTCAGAGGATCAAAACTTTTCAAAATAAAACAGGAAGTGGGGCTGGAGAAGCTAGTCACATAAAACAAGAGTAAAAACCAAATGTAGATACATCTAAACAAGAACAAAAGCTAAATAAATAAAAACTAACTTGGTACCGTATTTTACGGCCTTCAAGTCGCTCCGCCCCATAAATCGCTTTAGTCCAATATATCCAATAAATTGGAAATATCCATAAATATGTCGCTTTGCCCCATAAGTCGCATCTATTATGCGTCACCGCTGATGTGTCGCGTATGTTACGCGTCACCGCTAACAACCAGAAATGTGGGCTGGTGTTTTGCCCTGCTGCAAATGGTGGCCACAGGAGCGTGCACGGAAGGACTTTAACAAGATTAACATGGTAAAATCAATTATTTGTTTGCTGAAAATTATAGCAAAGATTTGTCTGAGCTCAACTTTTCCTTAATAAATGCACGTAATGGTCAAATAAGCTGGATTAAAAAAAAATAGTTTCGCTATTTCGCGTGTTGCGAAGCATGCACACGCAACGAGCGGATACGCTTCATTTCTGTAAAATTTAACAATATAAACAACTAAAAATATATATTTGTTGGCTGACATTATAGCAAAAGTGTTTCTGAGCTTAACTTTTCCTTAATAAATGCACGTAATTGTCAAATCAGCTGGATTAAAAAATTTGTTTCGCTACGTGCACCCGCACGGGCGGGACCGCTGCATTTTCTTTAAAATTTAACAATATAAACAACTAAAAAATATATTTGTTTGCTGACATTATAGCAAAAGTGTTTCTGAGCTTAACCTTTCCTTAATAAATTCACGTAATGGTCAAATCAGCTGAATTTAAATTGTTTCGCTTTGACGTCTTCCAAATGGTTGCGCGCTGCGAAAATAAATTATAAATAAATCAAATTTTCTCTCAAACATCTCCTAAAGCTAAAACGTTGTAAATGTCCATCCAGTGATTACTTTCTGTAAGTTTCATCAAAATCTGTCCTGTGGTTCTTGAACTATTTTGCTAACAAGGTAACAGTAGTTCAGACCTCCAGAGTTCAGGAGGCCGTGCTGCGACAGAGCGAGTCCGAGCAGAGGAGGCTTCTGTCGGACACATGAGCTGGAACGGTCGGTGAACCCTAGCGGCCGAAAGTGGTACTGCTCCATTTTTTTCTTCAGAATGAATGGAAACTGTCAAAAATTGGTCTAAAAATATGGGAAAAAATCCATAAATATGTCGCTTTGCCCCATAAGTCGCAGGACATGAAAAT
>JBBPBX010049198.1:0-15249 GCA_038048925.1 Garcialebias charrua
TATTTATCGCGACAGACCTAGTGAGAAACAACAGCACTAGTTGTTTTATATCTATATATTGTTTTATATCTATATCACTATTGTTTTATATTTTATATCCCAACTGGGCGTTTGTCAAGTCAGCAAGGAAATCTGTTAAACACAATAATGAACAGAAAAAGTCTAACAGACGGAAAAACATTGTCATTCCTTATGTTGCTGGAGTCTCAGAGAATTTCAGAAGGATTTTCAACAAACACAACATCCCAGTACACTTCAAACCCAGCCGGACTCTCAGACAGAGGCTGGTGCATCCGAAGGACAGAACCCCCACACACAAACAGAGTGGGGTGGTTTATGCAGTCCAGTGCAGCGAAGTCTGCTCAGACCGTTACATCGGAGAAACGAAACAACCTATCCACAAAAGAATGTCTCAACATAGGAGAGCAACCTCCTCTGGACAAAACTCAGCCGTTCACCTCCACCTCACGGACAAGGGACACTCCTTTGAGGACCAGAATGTTCAAATTTTGGACCGAGAACACAGATGGTTTGAGAGGGGGGTAAAGGAAGCTGTGTATGTTAAGAGAGAAAAACCTTCTCTTAACAGAGGAGGAGGTCTGAGATTTCAACTGTCTAAGACCTATAACTCAGTTTTGGATTTGATTCCGAAACGTTTTACACCGGATGGGAGCAGGGATGCCTTGTCTGTAAATTAGACTAACAAAGTTCTCTGAGTAGCCTCTGTTGTTGTTTGGGAGGTGTTGTTTGTCAATTTACATACAGTTTTGTGTCTTCTAACAGAGACCTCAAGGGAACCTCCTACTGTTTAAGGTGTGATCTTTCAATTTACATGTATGTGTTACAAACCCCCCTTTGTTAAGCTGGGATGTGTCGTTTTGTCAATTTAAATAGAATGGGCATGTTAGTTAATTTGTGGTGTTATTTCAGTTTCCAATTTCATATGTTGGTGCGTGACTTGTAAGCCTGTATAAAACTTCTCGTTCTCACAGCTTCCATTCAGAATTGAAAAAGACTTCTGGACAGAAGTCGAAACGTTTTCTGCAACAAATAAAGTCCAGTTGATCCTGTATTGAACGCCTTTTTTGATTTCACTAGTTGTTTTGGCTAACCTTATGCGTGATCACAATCAGAGCATGTGTTGTGAATCACTCTCAGCTAGCCTACAACCATATCAAATTTTAAATCATTATTTATAAACTTTACTGAGATGTATCCATTTATATATTGGTTACTTTTGATTAGCTGTGGCAACCATCTTGAATTGGATGGATGAAATGTTGCCCAATTGTAGACGTGCATCCAGTGGTTACTTTCAGCAAGTTTCATTCAAATCTGCTCGTTGGTCCAAGAGCTATTTTGCTAACAGATAGCACCAAAGTTAATGCTTAAGCACGAGTTGCACTTGGAGAAAGTTCAGTGGGAATGGCTTCCAGCTACTAACACATTTTTATTAAATATCTGTAAAATTTGATGAATTCGACATTTCTGTGTTTTCTCAGGTCAGTTGAATGTGATGGTGACTTTTAATTACCGTAGGTTTGCTCAAACAGCTAATCAATTGGAGGCATCCATCCTTCCATTTTATTTTACCAGCTTCTTCCTGTTCAGATTACGGAGGTCACTGGTGTCCATGTCCAGCTATCACTGTGCGAGAGGCAGGGGACACCTTGGACAGAGACCTGTCCATCACAGGGACAAACGAGACCAACAACCATTCACTCTCTCACTCACACCCAGAGACAATTTAGAGTCACCAATCAGTCTAACATGCATGTTTTTGATCTGTGGGAGGAAACCAGAGTACCGTATTTTCCGGTGTATAGGTCACACCTTTTATGGTTTTTTCAAGGCCTGCAACCTATACTCAGGTGCGACCTATATATGGCTTGTTATCACTTTCGGTGAAACAAATTTTTAAATCCAGCTCATTTCACAATTACGTTCATTTATTAAAGGGGACCACACATGCAAAATTCACTTTTTAATGTTTTTTTTAACTCAACTTTGGGTATGTACTTCATAAAAAAACAGTCCTAGTGCCAAAAAAATGCACCCAGTGGTTTATTTACTCTAAGTATATTTATTTATCTTTGATAGAAACACTTCGTTTTCAAATCCTGCGGTTTGTGACGTCACAAACCGCAGCCACAACCCACCTCAAACCTGAGTCCAGCCCCTCACCTAGCAACCCCTGGTTAGGCTCAACCCACTTCAGTATAATAGACGTGACGGTTGTTTTTCCTGATTTCATCTCATCTTTTGTTTAAATGTTCTTAATTTCATGTGTACAGCACTTTGTTGCAGCTGTGGTTGTTTTAAATGGCTTTATAAATAAAGTATAATTGTTATTTTTACGTTTTAGTTCAATTTTTAGCGTATTAGCGATCGCTCCCAACGAGCAGCCGGCAGACGGAAAACGAGCAGACCGCCGGCGAAGAGACCATCTGCGGCTGGGAGCTGGCTGGCTGGTCAGAGGTTGCCTCATACGGATAAATTAACTGGAGACACTCAGTGAACTTTGTGTATGTGTCTGGACTGAAGCAGAGATCGCTCCCAAAAGCGCTGCATGCAACGAGCGGACATAAAAGGGCGGAGGAGGAACGAGCTATTTTTAGCATTGGATTCGGGCTAAAAGGAGCAGCTCATGGCAGGCGCGCGCAGACGGCTTTCGGTAAGTTATCTTAAGCTAGCACTAACAGTAAGTCAAATGAGTAATAAAAAAGAGCTAATTTTAAAACAACAACAGATTAGAGATACTGGCTCTTACAGAAAGCGGAGTAGATGTAAACAGATTTTTGAAGGGCGTGACCATGAGAGCTCATTATCATAAACCAGTCGTTCAAAACGAAAGTTAAAGGAGACCACATATAGGTCTTTAAAATTTTTATGTTATGTCTGTGTGCTGTCTTGACAATATTAATTCATTTTAATACACAAAATAATTCTTAGATAATTAATTATACCCTTTTTAATTCTGCCATTTTTAACTTTCGTTTTGAACGACCGGTTTCTGATACAAGTTCTGAAGTCCACGCCCTTCAAAGATCTGTTTACGCCCTCTGCACAGCCAGTATCTGTAATGTGTTGTTGTTTTAAAATTAGCTCTTTTTTTATTACTCATTTGACTTACTGTTAGTGCTAGCTTAAGATAACTTACCGAAACCCGTCTGAGCGCGCCGCAATTTGCTGCTCCTTTTAGCATGAGACCACCCGAATCCGAATGCTAATGTTAGCTTGTTCCTCTTCCGGTGTTCGCCAGCTCCGCTCGTTGCACGCGGAGATTTTGGGAGTTATCGCTGTTCCAGTCAAGACAACACAAAGTTCACCAAGTGTCTCCCGTAAATTAATCCGTAAGGAGAAGGTCCTCGCTGCTGCGAGGCTGCTGCGAGGCAGCAGCGAGGCTGTACAGTTGAAGCTCCGCTCCATCGCGCCAGAAGCAGTGTCCCGTTGCCGCCGGTCCCTACGCCGGGGGTCCGCTCGTTTAATTTTTGCCGGCTGCGCGTTGGGAGCGATCGCAAATACACTAAAAATTGAACTAAAACATAAAAATAACAATTATACTTTATTTATAAAGCCATTTAAAAAAAACACAGCTGCAACAAAGTGCTGTACACATGAAATTAAGAACATATAAACAAAAGATGAGATGAAATCATGAAAAACAACAGTCATGTGTTTAATACAGAAGTGGGTTGAGCCTAACCAGGGGTTGCTAGGTGAAGGGCTGGACGGTGCGACTTATACACAGGTGCGACCTATACACCAGAAAATACTGTACCTGGAGAAAACACACGCATGCACGGACAGAACATGCAAATTCCACCCAGAATAGCCCCCTGGACGGGATTTGATCCGGCAACCTTCTCGATGAAAGGCGGCTGCTTTACCAACTGTGACACCGTGCCACCTCAAATGGAGGGGTACCAGTTCTTGAAACTTTCATTAAAATGTATGTTGTGGTGTCTGAGATATTTTGCTAAGAGTCAGACAATTGATCACAAATAGGTATAGCAACATTTTAAACAATGGTCCTGCTCAATTTGTCAGTGCACAGACTGCGTGTTGAGAGTCAGACCCAGCTATAACCATACCTAAAACCTATGGTTGTGTACAACCAATGAGCATGAACTTTGATACACCTAGTCTTGTACTACAGTTCCAGTGAAAGAAGAGCATGGTTTAGAGCACAGTTCACTCACTACCTTTAACAGCTTGGGCCCCCAGTGTGCAGATTAATAACCATAACAAGTTCATAAGACAAGGCTGTTATGTAAGCAGATAGTGTTTCTGCAGGCTGCATGTCTGTGGAGTGTCAAGGGTGCATGACGCTAACAGGGTGTTGGCTGCTAGACTCATCTTTGAACTGGCTTCAGAAACAGGCTGTTCCTGCCCCACCGCTCACAGTCAGAAACACATTCAAAAAGACAGATTCTCAACAAAATGGGTAAAAAAAATCATTAGAGACAGCAGCAAACTTCAGTGTCTGAAAAACATTTACACTTGAGAAAAAAATGCATATTGTTTTATTCCCAGGCAGGAGAAAGAGAGGGGTTAAACGGCTTCACGTTGCACACATTATGCACATGTCAGCAACATGTATGTGCTTGTACCAACAGTGTGAGTGTGAAAGATGAAGGTGGATGATACTCTATGCTTTGGTCAAGTCTGTGTTTGTCTATTACCAAGGTAGCACAGGAATCAGAGGATGGAGTTTAATAAAACTTGCAGAAAGTAGCCATTGAATGCACATCTATGATTAACGTTTTGGGTAAACTTGATTCAATATGGCCGCCATAGCCAACTAACACACACACACACACACACACACTGGATAGTCAATTTTAGCCTACAGCCTACCTGTAAGTTGGTGATGCAGTGGCTGAGACTGATTCCTACAAATATTCTGAGCAATAATTTATTACCAAGATTTGGAAACAGTTTTGCTAATAGGTATTTAGCTAAAAATCTAACAAACCAAAAGACCTATGATAATGACAATTTCATGAAATAGTTAATGGGTAAACATCTGCAACTGATTAACTTTTGTCATCAACTTCATTTAATATGGCCGCCACAGCCTTGATCTTAGAATACACAGAACTGGCTTAAATTCATTGAATTTTACAGATTGAGCTACAATCTGGTGTGGTTGTAGCTGAAAAGTGTTCAAACGCACACTCCAAGTGAGGCTCATTGTGCAAGATATTTGCCTAAAACAATATTACTACCTGCTGGATATAACCCGTTTGTCTGTTAGAAAAATATTGCATGAACCACTAAGTAGTTTGTGATAAAACCTTTGTGGAATGAACACTGATGTAGCTCTACAACTAATTATCTTTTGAAGCCATCTAGTTCAGAATTGCTGTCACAGCCAAGACGTTAAAAAAATGTATCTGTATTAGGCATGTAACGAGATCTCGTTGTACGAGATCTCGCGATATTAAACTCCCGCGATATCTCTCGTTGAGAGGTAACGTTGTCTCGCGAGACGCTAATGCTAATGCTAGCAGAGCCCCTAGCAAGTCAGAGTCACGGACAGCATGGCTTCGCCGGATGAAGTTGCTACAGAAGACGCCCCAACTACTGATGGAGGGTGCCGCAGACGCCTCTACATTGATGGAGGGTCCCGGCGCTGCCGACGCTGCCCCGAATGTAAAGACACGCGTGTAAACACCGGTGTGACCGGTGTTGCCAGATAGAGTCCCACCCACCCAAAGCAATCTCTACCCGCAAAAGTCAGAAGGAAAATCGCGGTGAACCGCCCAATCTGGCAACACTGGTGAGTGACGGCTGCAGAGTCAGTGCTGATGCGGATATTTATGTTCAATTTTTGGAAAGTCCTGCGTGAATATCTATTTTTTTAAACAAAGTTGAACGTTCTAAGGTCTAAGGAGATTCAATCAGTAAAATGAAGACATCAGTTGGGTTTGTAATACATGTTAAAACAGAATAAAAGCCTTTTTGCGGCATAAAACCGATCTTTGAAGTTTTCTTGAACTAATATTAAAATCTCGTCTCGTTCTCGCGAGATCTGTGATTTGTCTCGTCTCGTGAGTTTTGTGTATCGTTACACCCCTAATCTGTATTTAAAAGATCTGACAAATACCAAGCTAAAATTTGATGTGGTAGTAGCTGAGAGTCATTCACAATATTATTAAACTGGATTTGAAGCGGGCGCTGTACCGGTCTGTCGTGGTGAAGAGAGAGCTGAGTCGAAAGGCAAAGCTCTCAATTTACCGATCGATCTACGTTCCCACCCTCATCTATGGTCATGAGCTTTGGGTTATGACCGAAAGAACAAGATCTCGGATACAAGCGGCTGAAATGAGTTTTCTCCGCAGGGTGGCTGGACTCTCCCTTAGAGATAGGGTGAGAAGCTCAGTCATCCGGGAGGGACTCGGAGTAGAGCCGCTGCTTCTCCACATCGAGAGGAGCCAGTTGAGGTGGCTCGGGCATCTGGTTAGGATGCCTCCTGGACGCCTCCCTGGTGAGGTGTTCCGGGCATGTCCCACCGGGAGGAGACCCAGAGGAAGACCCAGGACACGCTGGAGGGACTATGTTTCTCGGCTGGCCTGGGAACGCCTTGGGATTCCCCCAGAGGAGCTGCTCCAAGTGGCTGGGGAGAGGGAAGTCTGGGCCTCCCTACTTAGGCTGCTACCCCCGCGACCCGACCCCGGATAAGCGGAAGAAGATGAATGGATGGATGGATGGATTTATACATCTTTGTGAAAAGAACCAGCCCGTCATTAAACGGGGTGGAGGCCTGCATGTTCAACTGTCACCCTCTTTCAATGCAACTACAAGTATCACTCAGCCCTCAAGACACTAAAGGCTGGTTTATACTTCTTGTCGCACGTCTTAAAAGTTGTGCAACTTCCGTCTGCACTCCCGCTGCGATCCCCCGGTGACCGCCGTCTTGTACATGGCCCCCAGTCAGAACTCCGAGACGCGGACGATGCGGCTCGCAGCGTGTGATTGGTTCAAAGTTTGTGGGCGTTTTTTGTTTGGATGTCCATATATGGTGTATGACACCGCTACACGCTACCCGCTACTCTTTTAGAAGCCGGTTTTTGTTTTTGCTTTGACAGACATGGATAGTTTTGAAGAGAAACTCGCCGAGGCGGTCCGGAGCGGGGATCCTGGTGGGACCAATCCAGTTCCTCCGTTATACCTGTCTTTGCAGTGGCTGGACACATACATTAAACACCGGGGGATGACTACAAACATTACAATAGCCGGCATAAGAAAAAATGGACCTTGAAATAGCAACACGCCTCGTTGGCTCACTGGAAACGCGTAGGGTTACCGCTCCAAAGCTTTTCTCGACTCGGGTTCGAATCTCACCTGGTTGAACTTATTTTACGTTTGTCTTTTATTGGATAAAAAAAAAAAAAGGAGTTAATATGCCTGTGGTTAACACAAACTCCTTTTTTTAAATCCAATAAAAGACAAACGTAAAATAAGTTCAACCAGGTGAGATTCAAACCCGAGTCGAGAAAAGCTTTGGAGCGGTAACCCTACGCGTTTCCAGTGAGCCACCGAGGCGTGTTGCTATTTCAAGGTCCACGTTTCCTTTAAACAAACCGCCCCTCATAAAATCCTGGCTACGCCCATGATAACGGACTCACAAATGGAGGTAATGGAGCCTATCATTATGTTAAATCCGTTTGTCCTGATAAAACATGCAGTGGGAGTGCGCGTGACGTATGCAGTGGGAGGGAAGAGGGAGGGATTATCCCCACGTCTTTTTGAATGCGGTCGGTGACACACACGCAATTACGTCATCGCTGGGTTCACTCAACGGCGGGTAAAAGACGTGCGACAAGAATTATAAACCAGCCTTAACACTAACACTCTGTCATTAGGCTGATGGTCCTCCAGCAAACTGGTTGATCCACCATGGCAAGGTGCTGCTTATAAGAATGTTTGCTTGCACCTAGGCCTGTCGTGATAAACAATAAATCAATTAATCGCGTGATGAATGAAAATTATCAACCTCATTTTCATTTACCAGCTTTATCGTTTCTTCGTGTCTCTCATTCTACTGAAGACACTGGATAATAAAAAGTTCAACTCCGGTGTTCTTCACTGACCCCACCCTTTCTCTTTAAAATCTGTTTTAACTGTCCGTAATCACGTTTTTGGATCATTAAAAGCAGTTAAGCTGAGAAACTAAGCTACGAGCTAAGCTAACAGGCTGACATCAGGAATAAAGCTCCTCTTGTCGAGCTCCAAAATTCACAGATGAAACCCGTGACTTCATGTAAAAAGTAGTTTTTCTCTGCAAAAAGAAACTGAGAACTTGTTTTCAGATTTTTTCTTAAAAACTTTGTGTGAAAATGTTATGCTAAAGAATTGTGGCCCTAAGATGTAAATGAACATTTGGAAAAAAAAATTTTTTTTTCATTTAAAAAAACAGAACAAAAAAAATGAAAACAACAACTTTTGAAAAAAATGGAATTACATTAAGCCAAAGCGGAAGTGACCAACGCAGAAGTGGCCGGAATCACATTTGAAAAAACAAAATTACATTTGAAAAAAAAAAAAACGAATTGCATTTGAAAAAAGTGAATTACATTTAAAAAAAAAATGGAATTACAGTTTGAAAAACTGAATTACATTTGAAAAAATGGAATTACAGTTTGAAAAACTGAATTACATTAAGCCAAAGCAGAAGTGGCCAAAGCCCAAGTAGCCAAAGCCCAAGTTGCCCAAGTCTAAATAGCCGGAATCACATTTGAAAAAACAGAATTTAATTTGAAAAAAACAAAAAACAGAATCACATTTTAAACAATGGAATCACATTTGAAAAAAAACAGTTAGCTTGTTAACTGTAGCCTACCTCCATTTTGTGTGTACTGTGCATTGTTCTGTTACTCTGTATTGTGTTTTTAATAAAGTTAAAACAAAATACACACACACACACACAAAACACCACTTCCAGTTTGTAATTCAGTTTTTTTTTTTTTTCAAATGTACCAGTAATTCCATTTTTCAAATGTAGTTCTGTTTTTTCAAATATGACTCCGGCCACTTCCACTTCGGCCACTTACGCTTCGGCCACTTCTGCTTTGGCTTAATGTAATTCTGTTTTTTCAAATGTTGCACTTTTGTTGTTTTTGTAGTGTTTTTTTGTTTTGTTTTGTTTTTTTACAAATGTAATTCTGTTTTTTTTTTTTTCAAATGATGTTCATTTACACCTTAGGGCCACCGTACTAAAGAACTCAAATCACCGAGCGTCCGTCATGTCACCATGACCAGAGCCATATAAAGTGAGAGTTGCGACACTCCCATAGAGTTCCATTGTAAGAATGGGATGCGGAAGTCACGTGGGTCATGGAGGGGGTGATTTGTTCCATGGCTCTGGTTACAGTCTGAAGCTGCCTGCAGTAGCGCTCCGTCGCCGCCAGAGGGCGCAGCTCCACAAGGTTTCCATAGCCGTTGTTTGGAACGATTGACCGCCTGTCGGCGAGATCAAAGGGTGTCGGAACTCTATATATATGGCTCTGACCATGACAGCCCATGTCACGTCAAGGGACCTCCCTCCTATTTTTCTTAAAGAGACACGCTGCTCATCTATCCATCCTTTGGTTCAAACAGTCTTATACTGCCATCAGGTGGTCAAAAAAGGTACTACATTCCAACCAAATCAACATTTCTTCTAAAATTTGACAATTAATTATTGTTAAATTTGAAACAATATTATCGTTTATCGCAATAATTTCTGAGAGAGTTAATCGGCCAGCAAAATTTGTTAACATGACAGTCCTACTTGCACATCCTCAGAATAGTCTTTTGGATAAGACGAAACGTTTCAACAAGAAGAATCTGTCCAGAGAACCTGACTCAACCTTGTTAGATTCATCTACCTGGATTTTTGAGAATGCTTCAGTACATAAATTGTTTTTATTTTTTGTTGTTTTTATCAGAATGTTTGGTGTCTGATAGTGATCAAACAGGTTTTCATTAAATCAACAGTTTCCTTATACAGTAATGTCAGGATAGACATGTAGACCAAAGCTTTGTGAGACATGCTGGCCTGTGCTGGGGTTCTTGTATCAGCAGGTGTTTGCGTGCTTCAAGGCCTCATTTTCCCCACTCTGAATGAGCCGGCTTTGCTTTGTCCCATGTTTGAGATTAGCCCAAACTCTCTTGCATGCAACCTGACCTTTAAAATCTAAATGTACTGACCTTTAAAATCTAAATGTACTACAAACTGGAAATTGCTTCATCTCAGATGACCATTGTCAAATGACTTTTATTTGGAAATTTTTAATGAAATTAGCATACCTTAGAATGCATATTATTGCCCACAACCTTGCATGTTAAAAGTTTTAAACAAAGAACTTGTGCAATCTGTTGAGTGATGGGAATGACTCTTAGTCACTATTGCATCAAACTTTAGCTCCACAATTGTAAAATTAACTGAGTTACAGTCAGTTTTGTGTTTGCTAAGGTCAGTTAGCAATGATTACCTTCTGGGCATTTCATAAAAAGCTGTCTCATAAGACAATTTGCTAACAGACACAGACAAATACTGTAAGCACAGTCACAAAAAATACTGTCTAGACTTACTTTTAGTGCCTCTGGGATTTCTGAAGGTCTTTGAAATGTTTTCTTTTAAGTTTAGCTTTAGTCCAATCGTAGTACCAGAGCATTTAAAAAAAAAAAAAAAGCATAGAACAGATATTGTTTCCTTTCAAATATGAATATTTTTAAATAGGCGGTCTGTAAATTAGCTATATGCCGCAGTTTGCTTTTCTCTCTCTGACAAACATCTTCTGACTTCACAGACCTGCCTTATCTCTCGCTGTGCTCGACATGCAAACACGGCTGTTTTATCAGCAGGTGAAATTATGCAAACAGGCTCCAGAGGAAGCAGTGATAGGATTTACCTGCGCAAAAACAGCCTTATCACTGACAGTGGCCCTATTGTAGGGAAAGGACAGGCTGCAGGCCCACCATGCCAATGTGCAAGTACAGTACAGATGATGTCAGTGGCCAACACTGTATGCACACACACCAGGATTCTCAGAGAAAAAAAAACAACAACTGAAAGATGGTGAAAAGCTAAGGTTTTAGGAAGATTTCTGGAAATGTGGGTCTCAAGACAGTTTTACTTACACCCATCAAGCATCAGTCTGAGTAGGTAACAAACACATCAACTGACAGTAAATATGTGGGCTTTGCTTCATTAACTTTTCTAAATCACCAATAACGTAATGGTATGAGGATACGAAAAGAGCTTTAAATAACCTAAAACTAAATATCTGGGTTGTGAGATGAAGCTAAATATATAAAACTGAAGCAAGCATCTTAATTGTTTTATATGTATTTCAAAGAGGAAACTTGTTGTTTCCACCGCACTATGGTAAAAATGATAGCAGAGGCCTTAACATGAAGCACAGGTTTATTTGTTTGCATCATCAGTAAAATAACTCACCAACCGCTGAACAGACTGTAAAGAAACTTTTAAAAAGAAATCATTTGATGAATGTCTACAACTTTATTGTCATTATCCTAGGCAGTAGTCCCCCATATTTTCAAATCCAGCATCATCATACAAGTTCCCAAATGTCTAGAAACATTGACTCTTAACAACTTCAGACCAGTGGCGCTAAAATCTGTTGCTATGAAGTGCCTACAAAAACTGATTCTTAAGCACATCAACTGCATGGTCCCGGATACTGTAGACCGGACCCCAGCAGTTTGCCTACTGCCCTAATAGACCAGTGGATGATCCGGTATTAATAGCCCTACACCACACTCTGCAACACATGGAAAGCAGCAGAACATATGCCATTGAACGAAGGGTACACGGACCCAGAATGCTCTTCCTGGTATACAGTTTGGCTTTCAATACCATCCGACCAGGCAAACTGATAGAGGAGCTGGCAGACCTCAGTGTCCCGACCCCCGACTCCCACCTGTAACTGGATCCTGGACTTACTGACAGATAGACCACAGGTGGTGAGAATGGGAGGACGGGTGTCTGCTGAACTCACAGTCAGCACAGGATCCCCACAGGGTTGTTGCCTCAACCCTAAACTCTTTACCCTGAACAATGACTGTGTCTCCACCCAGCACAACACCATCGTTATTAAATATGTTGACAACACCACTTTAATGGAGCTCATCCAGGAGGGGAATGAGTCAGGGTCCAGAACTCTGGCAGACAACATTATAACATATGGAGAGAAGAACAACCCATCCCCAATACAGACAAGACCAAATAAATCATATTGGACTTCAGAAAGAACCCTCCCCCATTACAGCCTCTCATCATTAAAGGGACTGAGGTAGAGAGGGCTGACAGCCATAGATTCCTGGGACTGCAAGTTACATCGGACCTGAGCTGGTCTCTCAACCCAACAGTTACAGTGGGAAAAGCCCAGCGAAGGCTTTACTTCATTAAGACTGCTCAAGAAAGCGGGTCTGAACCAGTGCCCTCTCACCCAGGCTTTGCTGATAAGAGTGCATCCTAACCACAGGCATCACCTGGTATGGGAACACCACATAAGTAGAAAGGAAAGCACTGCAAAGAGTCATAAAGACTGTGAAGAGGATCACAGGGACAAAACTTGCTTCCATGGACTTATGGACAATGCTGTCGAAAAAG
This sequence comes from Garcialebias charrua, assembly GCA_038048925.1. NCBI lineage: Eukaryota > Metazoa > Chordata > Actinopteri > Cyprinodontiformes > Rivulidae > Garcialebias > Garcialebias charrua. The sequence continues at coordinate 12,626 of JBBPBX010049198.1, forward strand.
AGCAGCAGTCAGTGCAGCGGGCTCTTGCAGCGGACTCCGGCGGGGGCCTGTGGGCTTGTCGCTGTTGGCCTCCCGAGGATCATTGTGTGTGGTCGCTGGTGGAGCTCGTCCGGTTCTCCACCTTGGTCGGATCTGGGGAGTGGGCGAGTGGCTTGTCCTGTTCGGGTGGCCCTGGGGACTCTGGGCTCGGGGTCCTTCTTGGGGTCTTGGGCTTTGATCGCCCCTTCGTCTGCCTCGGGCCTTGGGGGGACGGATCTCTGATGCTTCACGGTCGCTACTAAATGTTCTATTGGAGGAACCTTATTCACTTATGCATGCTCACAACCACACACAAATGGATGCAGGGATGTATATGTAGATATCATATGCAGATATGTAGATGGATATGTGATATGAATGCATATGTATGTATACTGTATATATATTTGTAGGTATGGGTATGTTTATTTATGGAAATCTACTGCAAGGTCATGAATATTATTAGTCTTTATGCATGTATGTTTCGTTGCTGTGTTCTGTCATGTGCTTTGCAGGATTGCGGACGGAGGTTGTGTGTGTTTGCCTTGTGCTCTTTTTGTGGATAATTGTTGTTTTGTTGTCTTACTTTCTATCTTTCCTTTCTCTCTATTATAAAAATAAAAATAAATAAATAAAAATTAAAAAAAAAAAGCAGCAGGAATCATCAAGGACTCGCTCCATCCAGCTCACTCTTTTATCAGACAAAAGTGTTCATATAACGCGAGACACAGTAGAGTGGATAGCATCATCACCCATACTACGATTTTTTATTACATTTTTATCCCCTCCCACAGTCAGACTGATGGCAAGACAAAACTACTGGTCAGGTGCAATAATAACCCTACACTACCTAAATTCACTGGTCATGTGACATGGTTTACTTTCTGTACAGTGTTTGTTCTGATCTTTATTTATTTAATGTTGTTTCTGTGTTTTGATGACAGAGAGAGCTCTGCACAAGAATTCCAATGTGCCTGGATTGTTGGTCTGTGCCCAAATGGCAAATTTGTACCTTTGTTTGTCTACAACTGATGGAGCATCTCGTCAACTTGACTCAAGATGGCCACCACAGGTAATCCACATCAGCAGTCATAAAACCAGCTATTACTCAGTTCATTATAAAGGTATTAGGCTAAAATGGGATGTTTTAGTAACTGAGAGTCATTCCCAACACATAACCGAGCACTAACAGTTTATACCAGACATCTCACTATCGCACCAAAATGGCTTTGACTTCATAATTTCATAAGACGAGCTTCGTTTAAACTTTGGCATGAAGACAACGCATTCATTTAAGAAATGCTAGACCTTTATTTCAACCAGGAAAGTGTGAAGCTCCAAACTTTTTAGTGAATTAATTTTATTCGTTTTTGGAAAGCTCAACTCACACACAAATCACTGTCCTCCTCTCTCCTAAGGGTCATTACCATACCATACCATACCAGCTTTATTTATAGAGCACTTTAAACACCCACAGGACCAAAGTGCTGAACATACAACAAAACAATCATACATACATATAAAAATGGTTAAAATGATTAAAAGTAGTCACATAATAAAAGTTGAGCAATCATACAATTAGATAATACAAGCAATTAAAATGATTAAAGGCCTGTCTGATGCTCAAGGGAAGGTTGTTCCACAGTTTAGGAGCTAACAGCAAAAGCACGGTCTCCTCTGAGCTTGCGTTTTGTCTTTGGGACACTCAGGAGCAGCTGATCACATGACCTGAGGGATCAAGAGGGTGTGTATGGATGCAGCAACTCGGACAGATAGGGCGGGGCAAGACCATTTAGCGCTTTAAAAGCAAATAAAAGAATTTAAAAATGAATCCTGATTCCTGGAATGTATACGGGCAGCGCAGTGCAGGGAGGCTAAAACAGGAGAAATGTGGTCAAACTTTCGTGTGCCAGTTAAAAGTTGTGCAGCAGCGTTCTGTACCCTCTGAAGCTGAGAGATACATGAATCACTGATTCCTATATAGAGTGTGTTACAGTAGTCCAGCCGAGTGGTCACAAAGGCTTGAACTACGGTACTGTTTCAAAATGCTGCTTAAGGCCCAGGCAGAGCTCTGCGTTCGGCCTGTACGCCGCTCTACGCGCGTGTTCGGTGCGCACGCGTTCACAAGCACAGCTCTGCGTTCGTTCTCGCGTTAAATGCTCGCGTTTTCGCTCCAAATTCTTGTCGTAATTTGAGCAGCTGCGCGCAGAGCGTTTACCTACGGGACAAACTGAGGTCACTGATTGGTCATTTGCTGACACGCCTACTGAATTGATTGGCAGGTCGGTTGCGGGGGGGCACGAGCTGGCTCAAGCTGCAGCCGCTGTGGTGTTCTAAACTTTATATGTTAATAAAAAGTTCTAAAAAATAAAAATAAAAACAGGGAGCGCTGGTCCTGCAGCCCACAGCCCACCAGGAAATATTTAGAACCTCGCGCAGCCACGTAGGACCCGAGTTTAATTCGCTCGTGACAAATTCATTCATTTCTCATCATTTCAGTCATGGAGTCGGAGGAGGAAGCGATAACTTGACTTTTGGCAAAAAAACAAAAGAAAAGTCCAGATCAGGGATGAAGAAGGGGAATTTAATACATTTGTGTCTCATAC
>JBBPBX010049198.1:15326-25457 GCA_038048925.1 Garcialebias charrua
AGTTTGGTTGAGGCAGCTGTTCACAACTCAACAGCTGTCAGCTGTCTTTACTTGCTCTACTCCACCTGTCTGTATTTGTAATTATTTCTATGTTTGACATGTTTTTTGTCTTTCCTCCAACAGAAACTACACCTGGACCTGCCATTCTGCGTTTGTCTGTTTCTCCTTCCTGTTCCTCTTAAACCCAGCTGGTCGAAGCAGATGGCCGTTCATCCTGAGCCTTGTTCTGCTGGAGGTTTCTTCCTGTTCGAAGGGAGTTTTCCTTTCCACTGTTACCATTGTGCTTGCTCAGGATGGGACAAAGTGAAGATTCACCACAATCTGCTGACTTCCTTGGATAGAGAACTTAAGTGAATCAAGTTCAGGTTTGGTTTTTTTGTCGTATGCAAAATCAACACAAGGTCAACAATGCAACGAAACGCTTAGGATGAGAAGAACGACGTCTCGACTCGCAAAATGAAAAAAATTAAAAAGCTGCAAAAACACTAAAAACATTCTAAAAATACTAAAAACTTACTCAAAAATACTACTAAAAATACTAAAAAACAAAGTGCCAACGATGAAAAAGACACACATCTACAGTGTGATACGATTAGCAGTGAGGTTCTTTCAACATCCTGGTTCTGTTCTGTCAGCAAGTCCAGTCAGCAGCTTGATGGTAATCGGGCAGCAGCTGCCTTCACAGTGGCAGTGGCTTTTATAATTCATGTTTTTGTTCAGAGTCAGAGTCAGAGTCAGAGAGAATTTATTGTCATTTGCACCGCATGTAGTACATGTGTTGAAAACGAGATTATGTACACAGGGTCCCAGTTACATCCAACAACAAATGCAAGAGAAAAACAATAATAACATCTAGGATTAACTAAGAGAGACATCAGCTAGTAATACACTAAGCCCTAATGTAGTAGAAAAACATCATTATAAACAGCAGCACGAACATGAGTCATTATGAGCAGATGGTCACAGATGAACGCAGCAACAAGAAACAGATCAGTATCAACATGATGTGACATTTTGCAGTGTTTATTCTTATTATTTATTTATTCATGAGTCTGACAGCCTCAGGGTAGAAGCTGTTCCTCAGTCTAGTGGTTCTACATTTGATGCTCCTCAACCTCCGTCCCGAGGGGAGTGGTGCAAAGAGTGAGTGTGCTGGGTGAGTGAGGTCTTTCATGATGCAGGTGGCTCTTTTTCTGCATCTGGAGGTGTAAATGTCTGTGATGGTGGGGAGACTGACTCCCACAGACTTCTGTGCAGCCTTCACCACTCTCTGTAGAGCAGGGGTGTTCAGACTTTTTCAGCATGCGAGCTACTTTTAAAATGATCAAGTCAAAGTGATCTACCTACTATGAGGCCCCGTTTACACGAAAACAACCTGTGGAAACATTAGTGGTTTTTCAATGTTTATTGGGGGTAATAAACAAAAAATAAGCTGGTTTACATGAAAAATGCTGTAGCTTTTCATGTCAGTCGGGTTGCCAGATAAGAAATTATGAACTATAGTACAGTACTGTGGCTTTAAAATTATAGTATTTTGACCTAAACTGTTGTGTTTGCTGAGTAAAGATGTTCTAAGATTCAATTCAGTTTATTTATATAGCGTCAATTCACAAAAGAAGTAATCTCAGGGCACTGAACAGACTTTTTTTTTAATGTCATGCTGCGATCTACCAGTACTACCTCAGAGATCTACCAGTAGATCGTGATCTACCTAATGAGCACCCCTGCTGTAGAGCTTTCCTCTCTGCAACTGTGCAGCCTCCATGCCACACGTTGATGCTGGAGCACAGGACGCTCTCCACTGCACACCTGTAGAACGAGGTGAGGACTGAGCTTCTCAGACCAGCTCGTCTCAGCCGTCTGAGGAAGTAGAGTCTTTGATGTCCTTTCTTGATCAGGCTGGTGGTGTTATTGCTCCAGCTGAGGTTATCATTCAAGTGTACACCCAGGTACTTGTAGCTGGAGACCACCTCCACCGCAGATCCACCTATATACAGTGGGGTGTGGGTGTGTTTGTTCCTTCTGAAGTCCACAATCATCTCCTTCGTCTTCTTCACATTCATGTGAAGGTTGTTCTCTTTGCACCAGCTCTCCAGATGTTCCACCTCCTGTCTGTAGCTGGATTCATCATTATCTGTGATGCATCCCACCACAGCTGTATCATCTGCAAACTTAACAATATGACAGCCTGGATGTGTGGCTGTACAATCATATGTGAGCAGAGTGAACAGAAGAGGGCTCAGCACACATCCTTGAGGAGAGCCAGTGCTGAGGGTGATGGTGGAGGAGGAGAAGTTGTGGATCTTCACGGACTGTGGTCTGTTTGTTAAGAAGTCTAGTACCCAGTTACAGATGGAGGGGCTTAGTCCAAGTGTGGATAGTTTGTCTATCAGAGTTTGGGGGATCATGGTGTTGAAGGCAGATGTGAAGTCCACAAAGAGCAGACGCACGTATGAGTCCTTCTGATCCAGGTGGGTGAGAGCAGTGTGGACCACAGAGGAGATGGCGTCCTCTGTTGATCGGTTCTCGCGGTATGCATATTGATGAGGGTCCTCGCTGATGTTGACGGTTGTCTTGATGTGGGACATGACCAGTTTCTCAAAACATTTAGCGACTATCGGGGTGAGGGCCACCGGTCTATAGTCATTCAGACCAGTCACTGTGGAGCTCTTTGGGACTGGGATGATGGTGGCAGTCTTCAGGCAGGTGGGAACTGACTCCAGTGAAAGTGAGGTGGTGAAGATGTCAGCCAGCACCTCACAGAGCTGGTCCGCACATTCCTTCAGAACTTTCCCTGGGATGTTGTCTGGACCCGTAGCTTTATGAGGGTTGATCCTTCTGAGACTACCTCTCACTTCTGCTGCGGTCACTTTGAGGTGCTCCTCGTCTGGTGATGAGGTGAGTCTGGTGCTAGTTGGTCTGTTTGGATCTTCAAAACGTGCATAAAACTTATTGAGGGCATCAGGCAGGGATGGGTCCCTGGGGCATTGTTTGCTTTTGCCCTTGTAGTCTGTTAAGCATTTGATGCCCTGCCACATGCTCCGTGGATCATGTGAGGTGAACTGTCCCTCGATCCTCTGTGCATACGCGGCTTTGGCCTTCTTTATGCCATCATCCAGTTCTCTCCTGCACTTTCTCAACTCCTCAGTATCTCTAGACTTGAATGCAGTGTCCCTGGCTGCCAGCAGGGTGCGGACATCCTTATTTAGCCAGGGTTTTTGATTGGGGTAAAATTTAACATACTTTCTTATGGATACATTTTCAGCACATGTACTGATGTAACCCAGGACTGAGGAAGCATAAAGTTCCAGGTCAACTGAACTTCCATTCGTAGCTGCCTCTTTGAAGACAGACCAGTTTGTGTTTTCAAAGCAGTCTCTTAGCATGGGGGTACTATCTTGGCGCCACAATGTGATCTCTCTTTGTTCCGGCTTGGAACGTCTGAGTGGGGGTAGCTGTCTAGGGACCAATAACAGGGAGCGATGGTCGGAAGCCCCGAGCGGTGGGCGTGGCTTCGCCGTGTACGCCCCCTTCACATTCGTGAAGACTTGGTCTAGCGTCTTATTTCCTCGTGTTGCTGTGAAAACGTGCTGATTGAAGGTTGGAAGGACGACACGTAAATCCACATGATTGAAGTCCCCGGAGACAAAGAAAAGCCCCTCAGGATATTTACACAGTGCCCTTAGACAACTTCTATTGGGACGTGGTGCCATATAAATAAACTTAACTGAACTGAACTGAACAAAAACAACAAAGATCTCTGACATGTGCAGACAAAAACATATCTTTCCGAAGTGATAGAGACAAAACCTTTCTTGTTTTTAATCAAAATATCATTATGAATATTGAATGTTTACCCTGTTAGCACAGCCAAGTTTGAAAAGAAAATGTGCCAAACTTTTAGTGTTGATTTGAAAATAGTGGAAAATTAAAGGCCTAGCACTCCTTGAAGGAATGCATATCACCCGCTTTCACAAGTTTTAGACTAAAATCATCTTGTGATGAGAAAAGACTGAGTTGGAGCGGTCCTTGAGAATATTATTACAAACAATCTTGTGCAATATTTTCAAAGATGTTGCCCTCAAGTTATCTGTTGTGAATTACTCCACATCTAATATTTGCTTCATATCTGTCAAATAGAAATAGTTATATAGCCTTTCTTGTTCAGCATCAAAGCATCATCCATCTTTTGGGAGCAGACAACAAAATCATAATCAGTTTAGTTGCAGGGACACACACCACAGCACCACTTTGGGTATATTTGGCTTTTGAGTCAAACAGGAAACCTTTCAGATGGCGACTCATATTTACAGCTAAGAACCTGGAGCTCAAAGGCCTTACCCCCATTTAGAACATCTTTACACACCTCTTGTCCAATCACTCACTGTTCTCTGTGCAAATCAACATAACTGCAGGTTTCAAAATGCAACCCTCCAAACATTTTCTGGCTTTTAGCTCACCAAGATCTTTTCACTGTCTTGTTGGTTTCAGTTCAAAACGAAACTTGTTTGAGCGTGATGAAATTAAGGAGGAGATCAAAGGTTTCTCGTTACACGACTGGGATAGATGTTTCTGGTTAACAGAAGATCATTTCTAATCTCGTCACAACTTTTCATCACAACTTCCTGTGAGAGTTCAACGTCGCTCTGGGCCAAGATCCTATGCTGTTGTGTACAAACAAAAACAGCCTCGCAATTTTGTGTGCTTGCTGAGCTTTTCCGCTCTGGCTGTTTTCTTTCTTTTATTTTATTTTTTGTAATATACAGGTAGTCCTCGACTTACGACGGTCTTGAGTTACGACGTTTCGTGGTTACGACACGCATCTTCATAAAAATTAAAAATTAATTTATTTTGAAAAATTTTATTTTGAAAAGCTGAGTTCCGGGTTCCTTCCGGTTTTGACGGCAGAAGCAGTAGCTTGACGGCAGAAATGTAAACACTCTGGACTGCGCGAAGTATAGGCAGCCTCAGATGTTGGAGGAACACCGAGCTAACATGCTAATGGACGGAGGAAGGCTTCACCAGCTCCTAGTAGGTTATGAACTCTTTTTTCACTTCATTATTGCTCTGAAATGTATGTGTTTTTTGATAATTATGTAGGGTACTGTGTTAGGATAGGCTAAGTGCTTGGTAAAATACAGTATATTGTACAGTGGCGGGTGGTCATTTTATTTTATGGGGGGGGGCGCCATAAACTGTTTAATTTTTTAAACATGTGTAGAAGTATGCATAATTATGTTTGTAGTAAAGTAAAGTAAAAGTTTGATCATGTTTTTTTTGTATATATCAGGTGTATCCATTTGTATAAAACTATCATTAATAAAACATGGTTTATCTTCACCTTGTTTGAGGCATCAGTGTGAAAAGAGAATGGGAGTGTTTTGCTTCCACTTTTCAATTTTTGGACAACTTCTATCATATTCTGTTATCATTATTTTAGTAATACAATTAGAACTGGAACCAGAAACTGTGAACTCTTCTATTAGAACTGGAACCAGAAAAGTTTGAACCCTGCTCCAATGCTGCGGGCCTTGCTGCCCTTCCACTTGGTCTCTTGGACACATAAAACATCTACCTTCCTTCTCTGCATCATGTCAGCCAGCTCTCTACCTTTGCCTGTCATTGTCCCCACATTTAGAGTTGCAACCCTCAGTCCTACATTCTTCACTTTCCTCTTCTCCTCTGTCTCCTGACACGTTTCCCTCCTCGTGGTCTTCTACTAACAGTAGCACAATTTCTGCTGACACCGTTTGTCAACAGCACCGGTGGCGGTCGTTGGAGGTTGTGCAGGTGGTAAGAGGAGAGACAGGTGAGGAGGAGGAGTCTGTCTCTCCTCTTACCAACTGCACAACCCTGAGAAATCTAAAGAACTTCAAAAGTTCTAAGACCAGAAACCATAGAGGAGAAACCCAAAAATCCAGAACCAGCTGGTCCACAACTTCTATAGATGCTGGTCCACAGCATCCAGCACCAGCTGGTCCACAACTTCCAGAACCAGCTGGTCCACAACATCTAATAGGAGCTAGTTAGGCTACAGGGCGAGATACACTTGCGCGTCCTCACGATACGCCAATACGCAGCGTACGTACGCCCCGTACGCAGCGTAGCCCCTCAGGGCAAGTACGCGCAAAGGTATTTTTTTACTACGCATACGCGATCCGCGTGCGCGATACGCGGTGTCTGACCATAAACTTCCCGGCGCCGGACTGTTTTGTATGTTACACAAATGAAATAAATTCCCCTTCTTTATCGCTGATCGGGCCTTTTCTTTTGTTTTTTTGCCTAAAGTCAAGTAACCGCTTCTTCCTCCGTTCACTCGATGATTGAAATGAATGAATTCAGGTCCTACCTTGGTGCGCGATGTTTTAATATCCCCTGGTGGGCTGTGTGCTGCAGGAAAAGCGCTCCCTGTTATTATTTTTATTTCTGAGAGAACTTTTTATAACATATATAGTAGAAACAGCGCATCAGAACACCGCAGAAGTCTGAGCGAGCTGCTCATGTTGAAGGTTTCACTTTCAACTAGGTTTCACATTCAGCTGACTGAGCGCTGTCAATCAATTCAGTAGGCGTGTCAGCAAGTGACCAATCAGCGTGCTCAGTTGTCCCCTTCGTGTGCAGCAGCTCATATTACAACAAGGAGAACGTCTGAGCTGAAGTCAGCTGAAGTGAAGCAGCCGCTCCGTATACGCGCGTATACGTCCGTATACGCGCGTATACGGAGTCTGCTTCACTGTATCTCGGCCTTACTTGTTAGAGGCTTTGTTTTCATTCTCTAGATCAATACAGTGTTAAGAAACACAGTAATATAACACCACCAGTGACATTTATTTAGTGTATACTGTATATATACCGGTATGCTAACAAACACACAAAGAAAAAAACAAACTCACCACTTCCCACTTGGTCAGCTGAAGGCTTTTTTCACAGAGCCATCTAATATCTGAGAGGCATATCAGTCAGAAATGCAAATAGATATTAGATAAAGGGCTTTAAATTATTTAAAACGTACCTGATCAAGCCTGCTTGAGTCACTGCACGGCTCTATAATCCCAGACCAAAAAAATAAAAAAAACTGGACCGGAAGTACATTGTTCTGTACGTTCAGCTCACGTTGGACTGTCCAGGGCGTACAAAACAGCGCCCTGAAGAGACCCATTGTCGTAACGTGGTGGCATCAGTACGCATGCGCCAGCTATAATTAGAGTCAATGGATCAGATAAGAGCGCCCCAAAGAGGAAATACGTCACCAATCAGAAAAACGTTTTTTTGAAACAAACAATATAACTCATCATTGCTCATAAAATATTTATCCTACTGCACAACTAAAAACATATATGCATATATTTCGAAATATTTTTATGTTATTATTTCATTTTTATTATTATTTTTTCAAAAGTATTCAATTGTAAACTGGTCCAGAACTTCCAGTGGGGCGGCGCCCTGGCGCCCTCTAGTGGTGGCCGCCCCTGATATTGTACATATAAGGTGCAGTTTGGACGTTTGTTCCGAGTTACGTCGAAATTCGCTATACGACGACGCGTAGGAACGGAACTCCATCGTAAGTCGAGGACTACCTGTATATACAGAAAGTAGTGACCAAATATCATCGAACATGCATCTTTCAACTTCATCCCTTCCTGGCAGGATTCTCAACCTGAAATGTTCATTTAGAGGGAAGTTTCAGTACAAAAAGTGTATAAACTTCAGATAAGTTCAAACCACTTGAGTTCATTTATTACAGACATTTAATACAGTACAGTGTTGTGTCTTCTGTCAGAGACCTCAAGGGAACCCCCTACTGTTAAGGTGTGATCTGTCAATTTACATGTATGTGTTACCTGAGCTTGAAATTTACATATGATGGTGTGTGGTTCTGTTATAACTCCAAACTTCTCACAGTTGTTCATGGAATTGAGAAAGCCTCCTGGATGGGAGTCGAAACGTTTTCTGTTACAAATAAAGTCCAGTTGATCTTGTATTGAACGCCTTTTTGATTTATTACAGACGTGCTTAAGCTTCTGCAGAGTACAAGTGTGAGCATCACCAGAGGGAAGGACTAATCCAGGAGCCTTTAACAGCGCACACAATCAGTTAAATTAGTTTTAACTCACCTGCCACCGAGTCAAGTGGATCTGCGTCGTTTTACGGCTGGAGCCATGACACAAGAGGGGTGAGGCAATTAAAACAATATGTCAGAGTCTCCGACACATTCACTGCTTTCTCATAGTACTGAAGAATTGTAAAAACATTTTTCTTTGTAGGTTATTTTTTTTAATTAAATATATTTTTGTAATAGTAAGTGCCAAATTTCCAGGGAAGAAGCTCACGAAGCTGCATGCTGATGACTTTCAGGCAGATTACTTTTAATCTGTTAAGTTTGATTGAGAGCGTGATGAACAACACATTAACTTGTCCACAGCAGAGGGAAAGATATATTTTGTGTAGATGTGAGTTAAATATGTATCCACGTTCAGAATTAATTCATATTGACTAAAGTAGACTTATATTATTGTGAAAATTCCACCTGAGCTTTGTGTTTAGAGAAAAAGTGAAATTTTAATTATTCTGGTCAACTTGTCCTACCTACCCTGTACCTATTTAAATACCAACAAGGTCATCGTTCTGGTAGGAGAAATCTGTCTTCAACCACTTGTCAACAATGTGATTTGTGAAGCAGCAACAAAACAGACTGCACAGCATTAATTCAGGCATACGTATTTAACTGGCTCAAAGGGTACAATTAAAGGGTAAAACAGTAATGTATATTCTAAGAGTTTTAATCAAATTGCACTTAAATATGTGAGTTTAAAAACCGGATGGCACACAAAGTAAAAAAAATGTGTTGTTCCAAAGCTGCTCTGGATCTGCTTCTTAGCAGTAGGCCGACATTAGCCTGGTTAAAACCAGACCCTTGTCCTTCACTTCGCTTTGGACTAGGTACAAAGCGAAGTGAAGGACAAGGGTCTGGTTTTAACCAGGCTAGGCCGACATCCTTAAATTACTGAGAATGCAGGGTCTGCATATAATTAAAAAATACATTATGTTTTTTTTAAAGTACAATTTGTGGCTTTTGAGGACTTTAGGCCATCTTAAATGACTTGACAGGTAGAGCTGGCTGTAGGGTTATAAACAAACACCCCTTCACACTGATGTGAAATAAAAGACCAACTATGAAATTAACTTGTAAATAAAATTAAACTGTACATTACTGTATTGTTTTGCAATTCTAGATATTTAGTTATTTTTTAATGAACGTTTGAAATAACGAAAAGCCTAGAATTCCTTGAAGGAATGCATGTCACCCACCACTTTTCATGCCCAAGTTTTAGGCCAAGAGCATCTTATTTTGAAAAATGACATTGATGCAGGGAAGACGCCAACAGAACGTGCTCAACACAACAAATAGTTCAAAACTACCAACACCCCCAAATATCAAAATTTAACACTGCTGTGGCAGAACAAAGAGGTTGTGGGTCCAATATCAGGAGAGACCTTTCTGTGTGTACTTCACGCACTCCCTGTGCATGTAGATCCAAAAACACACTTTAGGTTTATGGCATATGGACTATGAGCATTATGGTGCATGGTTGTGTGTCCGTTTGTGTTGAGAAAAAAATTCTTGCTAATCTAAAAAAGTTACGTCAAGTCTTCTGGACGTTCAAAAAAAAAAAAAAAGTAGAAATGTTTTGTCTTTCTACAAATTTTTTTTTTTGGGGGGGGGTTCATTTATTGCACGTCCAGAGGACCAGACTTAACTTCTTTAGATTTTCTACCTGGATTATTGAGCATACATCAGGATATTCTTGCTTCCTTACTCAAAAAGAACCACACTCGATGACAGGAAAATATTTTTAACTGGCATTTTACTTGCAAAGGACCCATTCAAGGCAGATTACATACCGAAAATGCATGGAACATGTCACAGAATGAACGATGAGTAGTCTTCTGCAGACTTTTATACAGCAGCAGAGTCCAGCAGGCGTTCCCTCATAGCCAGCTGCAGTCAGACGCACACAGGCATGATCCATGGCTGTAGGCGAGTCGGCCTCCAGGCCAAGATATGAGAGTGTTGTGAGCTCAGAACAGGAAGGTGTTCTCAGCCAAAATATAAACAATAACAATATTCAT
>JBBPBX010049199.1:13390-25457 GCA_038048925.1 Garcialebias charrua
CTGTGTGAGAGAAACGGAGCATGTAGCATCTTAGCTAGTGCGTCTGTGTTTTGTGCACGGGGAGATTTTGCCCTAAGATTAGAAAAGTCCAGCTGATGGAGTTATAGAGCCAGACTGGCTCGATATGAACAGCAAGATGTCCAGGCATGAGACACTTTTACAGCATTAAGTGATCATGAATTACCTTGATTATTCAGCTGGACTTCTATGAAAGTTGTCTTCTGTCTTGTTTCTGGTCTTTAATGATGCACGTTTAAAGACTGCATCTGAAAAAAATATATATGTTAGTGTTGGAGGAAATAAAAGGAAAAATAAGACATTATTACATTTAATACATGTGAAGGCTCTCATTTATCCAAGTTTCCATAAGACTGAAAGTTTTGACTTCTTTTTAAACCTTAAGACTTACACAGACTAAACCAAATGACTCAAATAATGTCACTTAGTGCTGGGCGATATGGAAAAAAATCATTTATCACGAGATGGACTTTTTAATGTCACGATAACGATATATATCACGATATACCACAATTAATTTAGTATGTTTTCAGTTATTCTTTGAAAAATATCACAAAAAATTATCATCGCTTACTTTTTCCAACTTTATTTCCAAATGACATTAAATGAAACTTTCACAAATGAGAATTACTGTTTTAGTGCAGCAATGTATCAAATGACAACAGAGGTAGAGGTACAGATACAGTAACCTTCATATTTTTTTCAAAATTATACAGGTATTTAAATTGAATTATTAAAATAAACTCAATTTTAACATTTTTTTAAAGTGCACACTTCAAGTTTCTAAAGTTTCTGAACAGAAAACTACGCATTTTCACACAAAAACTTGTTATAACAAATAAACAAGTTATCAAGTTTCTGAAATCTGTAACCTTATAGTGCAAACAGTCTGCAAACCATACTAGCTCTAACAGCAACATAAATAATCCAAAATAAATAACAAAGTTGAGCATAACTCTGTTTAAGGCATAAACCATCCAAAAACTGCAAACACAAAAGGCTACTTTGTAGAAGTAGAAAAATCTTTTTTAAAGCGCAGATTCCAAGTTTCTGATGCTTCTGAACAAAAAAGCACACATTTTTGCAAAAACCTTAGCCTGGTTAAAACCAGACCCTTGTCCTCCACTTCGCTTCGTACTAGGGTCTGGACTTTCTCTATAGAGAACCGATTCTTGCTGGAGGCGTGGCCTCTGCTGAGGAAAAAAACCATTGGATCTGATTTTACCCAATCGTTAACGTTTGGCCGTGACGTATGTTGCGCGGAGCAGGGGGTCCACATGAGTGGACACGGAGCAGGCTAACTGTTCAGATAAATAGCTCAGAAACCACTCGGTGGATATTTTTTCTGCTACCAGTGTGTAATTATATGGCTTTAATTTATTAACTGTTGGCCTGGATGAAACATTTGAGATAAAATTCGATTTTTTATAATTTATTTTTGTAGCGCCCCCGAGGCTGTTTGGAAAAAGTCAAACCGAAACAATTTAAATCTAGCAGATTTGACCATTTTGTGAATTGATTTAGGAACGGTTAAGCTCAGGAACCCTTGTGCTATAACGTCAGCTAAGAAATATATTTTTTCTCAGCAAAGAAATAATAGTTTTTACCATGTTTTCTTGTAAATTCCTTCGTGCCGGCAGCCATTTTAAGCAGGGCAAACTGCGCATGAAATCTACTTGTTCAAAACTCCGCCTTCTGTTCTCTGATTGGTCCAGAAACTCCGCCTTCTGTTCTCTGATTGATCCGGCCAAAAATCTGCCAGCGAAATCCTTGTCTATGGGAGAAGTCCCAGACGGAGCAGTGAAGGGAAAATAGAATTGAGCAGAGCTGCGTAGGAAGGCGAGGGCCAGGCTAACAAAACCTAGTTATGAAAACAAATAATTTTTCAAGTTTCTGAAATCTGTAACCTTATAGTGCAAACAGTCTGCAAACCATACTAGCTCTAACAGCAACATAAATAATCCAAAATAAATATAAAAGTTGAGCATAACTCTAAGTCATGAACCATCAAAAAAGTGCAAACACAAAAAGCTACTTTGTAAAAGTAGAAATATAGTTTCTGTTAAGTTTATAAGTTGAATGCGAGGAAGACAAGTTGGTCAACTGTATCTGGCTTAAGACATGACCTCTTACATGTGACAATGGGCCTCATGCACGAACCGTTCCTACGCACAGATTTGTTCTTAAATTGTGCGTACGAGTGATTTAGGAGCATTTGTGGCATTCAACAATGTTTTCGTATCCTAAGATTTTTTTCAGATACGAACAAAATACGAACAAAATTTACGTGTGGTCCAGACCTGTCGTATATTTTACGAGCAGTCAGTCTGCTGTTATCCAGACGGATTTTCTTCACTAATAACTTTATATTTCGTTATTCAGAAAATATTTTGAGTCCAAAGAAATCACGCACCATAATTATTTTTGACAATAGGTTATTCTGTTTGAATTAGAATTATAATTTTAAATGTAATAATGACTAACGGATTAAAATATTTAAATTAAAATCAATTTGTTATCAATGCCGTTTTCTAACACTACAATATTAATATGAAGATCTCAAACTAAAACCAACTTAAATTATGAATTAATTTAAGTTTAATTTGTCTCTGTAACGCAGACTTTACCTTGACCTCCTCCTGTTGCATTCATAGAGCTCCGATAGCTCAGTGAGATGAGCGTTGGCTCGTCGTTCCGAACCTTATGGGTTCAATTCCCACATGGGACAACTTTTTTCTTCTTTTAATTCATTCCAGATTTAAAAAACACAAGAAAACTATTTACAATACAACAAGAAATAAAGCATAAAGTCTTTTTAATCTGGAATGAATAAATAATCTAAAGAAAGAAGGAAAAGAAAAATAGTCATACCTTGTGGGAATCGAACCCACGAGGTCTAGATAAGGTTAAGAGCAGCTAACGGCACAATGCGTTCCCAGTTGCGCCACAGGACGTGTGTATATTTTAAGGTCCACATTTATTATAAACAAACATTCTTTGGCTTTAGCTGGTCCTAGGAAACGTAGCCTTTTATGGTGTTTTGAGGGGTGGGAATTATGTAAATAACCTCTCCGCGTGCACGCGCATGTGGATAGAACAGGTGGAATTCATCATACGTACGCAGCTCATTTACACACTTTTCCTGAGGATAGAAGAGTTTGTTGAATCTGACGTGGCATGTTCGTACGAACGCTTCGTACGAACAAAAGTAAGAGAAATTTAGGATAAAAATACGAACATGTTCTTGCATGAGGCCCAATGTTCCCGCTTGCACTGAAGGCCCGTTTAGATGAAGAACTAGTAGCAGGAATGCATAAGTACTTCTTGGCAAGCCTAGCCATAAATGGGAAGTTCAACTCGTGCTGCCTCCACCATTCAAGAGGGTTATTCTCAGAGTCAGGCCCGGGTGCCTGAAGATACATGGAGAGCTCCAGTTCAATGGATGCTCTGCTTGGCTGAGCATGGGTGGTGGTGGTGCCTTGGCCTGCTGCTGATGCCTTTTTGAAATAGCTACCTAAACTCTTCTTTGTTTTCTTTGTTGGACAAGGAAGCTCTGGATCATCTTCGGCGGCTGGTGGTGAAATGGAAGTGGCTGCTGTTTCTGCACTAGGTGGTGCTGGTGTCAAGATGTCCATGAGCTCTGCTGCAGCTCTCATCTTTATGAACGCCACCGTGTCTTCCTTCATGTAGGCTGTCTTAAACCGTGGGTCAACAAGTGTCATCATGTCTAGAAGGTTGTTGGTGGCATCATCATACTTTTCGTTGAGGTACTTAAGGATACCCTCTTTGATTGCTTTTGTGAGCTCTGTGTCCCCATCCTTCAGGCTGAGGATTTCATTATTGAAGAGGTGCAGTACTGGTTTCAGAAAAGATGCAGTGACATACTTATCTCCGGACAAAGCATCAATAAACTCGAACAGTGGACCCAGTGCCTTGTTCATGGACTCTAGCACCATCATGTCTTGCCAGCTTGGCACCAAACTTCTTGCCTAAGTCACATAGCAAAGGAAATAAATAAACTTTCATTAAAATGTGAATCTTGGCTATAAACGCAATCAGAATCTACAATGAAAAGAATTGATGTGTAGTATCCATGTCTCACCTTCTTGTCTGCAAGGAGGACCTGTGACAGCGCTTTCTCCTGCTCTAGGAACCTTTCGATCATCTGCTGCCGTGAACCCCATCTTGTGGGGGTTTCAGTGATGAGCTGATGGGGAGGCAAGCCCAGCACTGCCTGAGCCTTGGCCAAGTAACGTTTTCTCTTCCAGGAGTTGGGGAAGGCACTCACCACCTTTTTACAGACCCCAACCGCACGCTCTACAGCCTGCTTTGTAGATGTTGGCGTGAGAGCTTTCAGAGCATTCTCTGTTTAGACAAAAATATGTCAATAACTTGTTTTCTTTGGCAATTTTAATTTTATCATATATTATTTAAAGAATTTGTGGATTGATTTTTATAATTAAGTTTATAACACAACTAAATCTGTGGGGAGCTAGTGTCACAATTTAGTCTTTGCCATAAGTAGTTATAAAATGAAGGTGAGTATAACTTGTTCAGTAATGTAATGTGTTACTAGGTTGATCAAATATAACGCAGAATAACTAAACTAACTTCATTTCACTAATACTTTTGTTGTTGTTAGTATAATATCCCCATATTACACTAAGCCATTTTTAGATTGCTTTACACTTACCAATAGCTAGCTGTAGACGGTGACCAAAACATTGCAGCCGTTCCCACTCGTTCAGTTCCATTGCAGATATGTTGTTAGTGGCATATCTGTGGTGACACAGACTAGGTGGCATTCTTGCAGTCTCCATGACTCCAGTGTATCTCTCAGACCTAAATAATGTTTTATTAATTAGGGGTCTCAGAACAGTACCGGTATGTTAAAAAAGAACAATACTGTACAAGCCCACACTGCATTCCCACACTGCATTATAGCTCTTCACTCACTCACAATATTACCATGAGTCATATATATATATATATTTACACATATATATATATATATATATATATACACACACACATACATACACACACACACACACGCGCGCATTGCATGTGTAACACACCTTGGGCTAACATGGCTCCTGTGTGGTCATCTGGAAAGTAGGCAGTTTGTAAACAGCGAGCGCAGAAGTTCCAGTCTTCACTGATGAAATGGATGGTTACGCTCATGTAGGGCTGTGTCACTCTGCTCGTCCACAGGTCAGTTGTCGAGGCATAATGAACCACACTACGAACCTCCTTTTCCACTTTGGTCCGGCATGCATCATATAAGCGAGGCAACTCGACTGAAATGTTTGCGGCTGGGCATAACATACCTCGGGTCAAGGACTTTGACGAGGTCTCGGAAGCTGTCCTTCTCAACTACATAAACGGGGGTCATGCCTTTACATATGTAATGCGAAATGGCAACCGTTATTTGTTTATGGCGCTGGGACGTTTTTTCATACGGTGTGCCTCGTGCTAAAGACTCCGTTATCTTCGGCTGGCTATGGGTCTTCTTTTTGCAACTTTCCCCGGTTGTTTCACAACTCTCTTTACCACGCACTTTTTGGATTCTGATGTGTTCTTTTTCGTGGTTCTTCTTCAGGTGATAGAATAGGTTGGTTGTGTTGGCGTCGGGCGAGGGAACGGCGTTGTGACAAAGTTTGCCGATTACCGTTTTCTGCTCCGTGTCAGACTTCTTGAATCCAAAATGTACCCAAATAACAGACGTTTCCCCTCTTTTTGGTAAAAGTTCTTCTTCTTGGGCTGCCTGTGCAGCTGTTTCTCCTTGTTGTCCTCCTTGTTGTTCATGCCCCTGCGTCTCCATTGCTCTCGAGTTTAACAACGTAAAGCATGTCGCAAACCCGCGCGTGCGTCAAATATAAAGCAGCGCCGTCGTGTCGCAAAACCACAATATGAAGTTTCTTTGCAACAGTTATTTTTTATTCTTATTTAGCACGATAGAGACGATAGAAGGAAAGTAGCACGATAGACACGTTTCTATCGTCCCCACGATATATATCGTCATATTACCCAGCACTAATGTCACTTTTTATTTATATCAATTTTTACATTTTAGATAATTTAATTTAGTAATCCTAGCCTTTTGATTCTGTTGTTTTAAACTAACAGTGGCATTTATGTCCAAAGCAAACCAGTCATTATTAAAAAACACGTTTTTGCATTACTCTGAAAGCCATAAGTTGGCTTTGTAATGTAATTAATGGAGGAAATATGGACCAAATAACTAAACGATAGTCTGATGAAGTTTTAACGGTCAAATTGGGCAGCACGGTGGCACAACTGGTAGAGCTGCTGCCTCTCAGCGAGAAGGTTGCCGGTTCAAATCCCGGTCCGGGGCCTTTCTGGGTGGAGTTTGCATGTTCTCCCCGTGCATGCGTGGGTTTCCTCCGGGTACTCCGGTTTCCTCCCACAGACCAAAAAACATGCTTGTTAGGCTGATTGGTGACTCTAAATTGACCCTAGGTGTGAGTGTGAGAGTGGATGGTTGTTTGGTGTGAGTGAGACAGGTCCCTCTTGTAAATGAGTCCCCGTGACTCAACGAGGCTAGCCTGTATAAATAAAGGTTGAATGAATGAATGAAAAAATATTTTGTAAAATGGTTGAGAAAAAAATTAATAGATAACTGTGGAATATTTTAGATATATTCTATTCAATGTATAGTCCGTATATTTTAATAATACTGTATAATAAGCAAGCAGGGTAGAGAGCTAAAGTAGGTAAAATATAAAATCCCCTCTATCTCTGCTCGTTTTAAGTCAGAAGATTTAGGTCGAATATCTTTTAGTATTTTGATACAGAAAGAAAACCTGAAAATAGTAGTTGTCTCAGCTGATTACTGTCAGGATTTCTTTTACCCAACCTACAAAATAAACTCCTAAAACTCAAACCTCATATTGTGAATCCTCCTCGTCTTTATCTTCGTCTTGAGTCACTGCCTCGGCGCCATTAACTTCTTCCTGTATCCTGTTGTCCGGTCCCCC
Source organism: Garcialebias charrua (assembly GCA_038048925.1). NCBI lineage: Eukaryota > Metazoa > Chordata > Actinopteri > Cyprinodontiformes > Rivulidae > Garcialebias > Garcialebias charrua. The sequence goes on from JBBPBX010049199.1 coordinate 20,410, forward strand.
CACACTTTCAATGGGCCGCCTGTCATTATCAGCAGTTGATGACATTTTAGACCCATTAAAAAACGTTGTCACTTTCGGTAGTGTAGAAACATACGTTTTTTTTTTTTTACGTTTTTCCGCTCCGCTTTCGTATCTTCGCGATCGCTTCATCTTTTTTCCGTCTCCTCTGTCTTCCCGCTTCTCGCTCAACTAGCATACAGCACTTCCTGGATTTTTGGGTGATGTCATGATGGAATAGTCCATTTTAGTAGGGGGGTACAGAAATCGACCGTTTTTTGTATTGCGTTTTTAATTATCGTTTTCATCGTAACTATAATTATTTTTATGTTAAACATACATTAACAAGCAGGAGCAATGTTAGGGATGTAGGTGACTGGCCGGGCCGGGGCCCCTGCTGATTGGGGGCCCCAGGCAACCGCCTCTTTCGCCTTAATGATACATCTGCGTCTGGTTGTGAAGGCTGCTGTCAGGTCATTTTCTGTTTTGAGCCTATCACTAAAGCAGAACATCAGTAAAAAGTCTTAAATTCACTGTTATTAAAATGTTCAGTGCTGGGCAGCGCTAATCCAAAAATTATTTCCGCTATTTCTAAAGCACTTATTAATTTATTTAGGTCCGCAATTTCAAAAGCGCTTATGTATTAGCAACGCTAGCGGACGCTAATGCTAATAAGCTAACGTGCTAATGGCGAACTACTTTTTTAAATCCAGCAGATTTGACCATTTCGTGAAACTCTCAAGCTCAGAAAAACTTGTGCTATAACGTCAGCTATGAAATATATTTTTTCTCAGCAAAGAAATAATTGTTTTTACCGTGTTTTCTTGGAAAGTCCTTAGCTTCTGTGGCTGTCGCGGACGCCATTTTGAACAGTGCTAATGGCGAACTACTTTTTTTAATCCAGCAGATTTGACCATTTCGTGAAACTCTCAAGCTCAGAAAAACTTGTGCTATAACGTCAGCTATGAAATATATTTTTTCTCAGCAAAGAAATAATTGTTTTTACCGTGTTTTCTTGGAAAGTCCTTAGCTTCTGTGGCTGTCGCGGACGCCATTTTGAACAGTGCTAATGGCGAACTACTTTTTTAAATCCAGACGCGTCGCGTAGGCCGCTGAGAAACATCCATAAGTTCACCCTCCATGTTAAAAACTCTTCGTCTGACTCTTCGAAAACAAGCAATAAGGCTGCAGAGTAACACACTGGCTGCTAACTGCGCTCTCTCTAGCCAAGAGACTGAGGGGGACGCTTTTTTGTCACGGACCACATCCGGCGCTGACAGGATATGGTCTGTTAGCAGTCGTCCGGTTGATTTAAGAGCCCGTAAATAAGTTTTTTCGTTTTTACTGATAGATAATTAGTTATTAGCGGTACTGCATTTTAAATAAAAATAGCGCAAATCCGCTTATGAATTATAAAAGTTAGTCAATCCACTGTAAAGCTAACAAATTGTTTAGGTCTGCTATAAGCGGATCAGCGCTTTAGCGCTCCCTAGCGGTCTGGCGCCCACCTTTGAAAATGTTCATGGGGTAAAGTTAATATTTTTATTTTTAAACATGCAGTTGAGTGTCACCATTGCTTAGCACAACAGCATTGTGTTACAAATAAAACTACCGGTAAATAAAATAAAAAAAGTCAAGTGCAACTACCGGTAAAAAAAAAAAAAGTCAAGTGCACCTCATTGTCATTGTGATAAATTGTGTAACATTAATATCTTAGCACCATAGGAGTGAGTTTAAAAACAGGATGATGCAGATCTGGACTAGTTGAACGAGGTGTCTCTAAAATATCCTGATGCATGATCAATAATCTCAACATGTTTTTATTCCGTCCAGAGTGCTTGACTTTATTTTGTTGTTGGTTGTCTCTAAAATAATTATTGAATCAAGTGTTTACACCTGTAGGTAAATGTAGTTGTTTAACAACCCGTTAAAATACATCAGAATGCAGGAAATGGAATGTATTTTATTCAAAAATTTCTGGAGGCAGATCCCCAGACCCCCAATCGGTGTGTGTCCCCCACATTGTACATGCTTCTGACACCAATGGGCATGAAAGAGGAACATGGCCAAGCAGCAGAAACGGCCCTTGAAAGTCTTGTCCAGACCAAAACATTTAAGAAATGAAGCTTAAATTATTTTAATTTATGTGTTCAGTATGTTTTAGTTTGTGTTGTGTTTGTGTTAGTTTGTGTTAGGCTGTTCAGGAGAGTAACCATGAGTGAGGGAGGTAGTTGTCATGTCACGATAACTAATTTTGCTGGGCGATTAATTGTCTCAGAAATTATTGTGATACATGATAATATTGTTTGAAATTTGACAATAATTTGTAATTATTGTCAAACTTGAGTAGAAATGTTGGTTAATTTTTGAGTGTAGTACATTTTCGAACACTGGTTGGCAGTATAAAATGGTTTGAACCAAAGGATGGACAATGAGGGAGTGAGCAGCGTGTCTCTTTAGGAAAAATGGGAGGGAGGCCCCTTGACGTGACATGGCCTGTGTCTCATTCCTGTTTTACGGTTCTCAAAATGGTGGACGCTCGGTGTGGTTTGAGCTCTTTAGCATAGCTAGTATAGATAGCTATAGCATAGCATTGAGCATGCATCAGGATCTTTAGCATAGCATTTGTCACACAAAGCTTTTCATAAAAAATCAGTCAACAAGTTCTCAGCTTCTTTTTGCAGAGAAAAACAACTTTTTACATGAAGGCACGGGTTTCAACTGTGAATTTTGGAGCTTCGACAAGACGGAGGTTTATTCCCATGGTCAACCTGTTAGCTTAGCTCGTAGCTTAGCTTCTCAGCTTAGCTGCTTTTAACAATCCAAAAACGTGGTTTTGGATGGTTAAAATGGATTTTAAAGCGAAAGGGAGGAGTCAGTGAAGAGCACCGGAGTTTTAACATTTTGTCATCCAGTGTCTTCAGTAGAAAGAGAGAGACACGAAGAAACGATAAAGCCGATCAATGAAAATGAGATCAATAATTTTAATTTATCATGCGATTAATTGATTTATTGTTTATTGCGACAGGCCTAGTTGTCATGAAGACCTGTGGGTTCACTCTGTGTGTGTCAAGAGGGCCCACCCCTCAAGAGAGACGTGTGTTGGGCAGCCATCTGAGCGACCCGGTGTGACGGAGTTAAATGTTTTTGGCGGCAAAAAGCTTGTTAGCCCATCAAAATAAATAAATAAATTAGTTGCAGCATTGTATAAACCACGGGGTTTGAAGCCTGTGAAAAAATGAGTGCCTTATAGACCGTAAAGTATGTTATTATAGTTTGGGCCTGTTTTCCTACCTACATCTGTAAAATGTTGGTGGTAGTGTTATGGTTTGGGGCTGTTGCAACCATTAAATCTTAATTATTACACTTATGCTTTATTTATTTATTTTAGGCATTATTTTGGGCATGGTTCTAATCTAGAAAAAGTACTGAAGTCATTCTACAAACAGATGTTCTGGACAAATAAGTGTTTATGCCTTTGAGGAAATCAATGGATGTTCTAGTGTTCTACCTGAATAAACATAAACTCTTTGCAACATGACATAAAAAGTGATGCAAGTATAAATTACAGCTTGTTTTGACAAAGAATGATATAAGCTGTAGGAACACAGTGGGATCTCTCCTTCCCTCCACCCGTGTTTCATTTTCCGTAACGTCCCGTTCTATCAGCCGCTGTTTGTTCTGAATAACTCTTCTGCTGCGGTGGGTTCTTTAAAGTTTAAATGATGTTGACACTTTCTTTCACTGCAGTGAGACGTTCCAATAAATTTAGTTAAAACATTTTCTGTTTATGGGAAGAAACAAAATGGTACTTTTTTTCCTACGTTCCTGGGCTGGATGAAAATGTTTTGTTTCTGTGTTTTTTTTTAAATTATTATTTTCATTTTGTAAAGCTGTCATTTCCCTGTGTACTTCCATCACTTGTAACCACTCACTATTTCTTGTTGTGTTGCTGCTTCTGTTAAGATCATAAATTCAAGTCATGCTTTCACAGGATGTGTAAAAGTGATGTAACATTTGGATTCTTTACAGAATTATTATTATTCTCCATTTATGAACCATTAAATCATTGAGTTTGCAGACAGGGGCCTCAACTGTGTTGAAATACTGTAATAGGATATTGAGGCTATGTAACATTTTTGTTATGTTTTAATATCAAAACCTAAGTCTTTTATTAAAAATATGTACTAAGATCCTTATTAGGTTTAATAAATCAATAAAACGGTTACTTGCAGTCTTAAAAAGTACGGTTAGGTTTCAATATTTTTTAGGCCTGATGGGGGAAACGGTATAAAATATTAGCCTTTACAGATTTGAATTTTTCAAAATATGCCATTAAAAAAAAAGATTTCAAAACATAAAACAGCTCAACAAAGTTTGGTTCATATTGTGCAGCACTGTGTGACGGATGATTTTCCACATGTCAGCTGATCTCTCGCTTTCCCCCTTTGACCATGTGTTAAATAATAGTAAAAAAAAAAAAAAGAGCTTTATGTTGTAATAAAGAAAACTGGGACTTTGTATGCAACTCAGGATATTTTTGAAAACAGGTTTTCAACCTGTTTTCAAAAAACGGTTTGGTTAATATATTAATACCACCTCTGATCTGACTCTGTTTAAATCCAGACTGAAGACCCACTTGTTAAAAAAAGCTTTCAGTGTGTAACTTTTATTACTTTTGGTATTTTAGTATGTACCATTTTTTATTTCTATTGCCTTCTTTTATTACTGTTGTTTTTTATTCTATTCTCACTGATTTATTGTTCCAGTTTATTCATCTTTTTATCCTGTTAAGCACCTTGGTCAATGCAAGGCATTGTAGGAAGGCGCTATACAAATAAAGTTTATTATTATTATTATTATTATTAATATTTGTTAAATGGCTCACTTTCTGGTGCCTTGGTGTGGACTGAAAAACTGGAGCAGTTGTATAACAGTTTCACCAAAGCTGCTTTTAACCATTTCATTATTATGTTTTATTATTACATTTTGAATGTGGATTAAAATGTTATTAACTGAGAGGATGTTTTAAACACACCCACATACATACA
>JBBPBX010049201.1:0-22477 GCA_038048925.1 Garcialebias charrua
GTAAGTCCTGCAGTGAGGGCAAGGAGGTGCCCACGATCTTCTCAGCTGCTCTCACGATGCGCTGGAGGCTCTTGCGGCAGGATGCAGTACATGCACCAAACCACACAGTGATGCAGCTGGTCAGGACACTTTCTATGGCACCCCTGTAGAAGGTGCACATGATGGGGGTTGAAGCTCCAGCCCTTTTCAGCTTGCGGAGAAAGTAGAGGCGCTGGTGAGCCTTCTTGGCCAGTGCTGCAGTGTTCCTGCTCCAGGACAGGTCCTTTGAGACGTGCACTCCCAGGAACTTGGTGCTGTCCACTCTCTCCACTGCGGTGCTGTTGATGGTCAGAGGGGCATGTTGTGCATCCCTCTTCCTGAAGTCCACAACAATCTCCTTTGTCTTCTCCACGTTGAGAGTGAGATTGTTGTGTCCGCACCACAAGGCCAGGCGGCTCACCTCGTTCCTGTAGTCCGTCTCATCGTTGTTGCTGATGAGACCCACCACACTGAACCTTAAGCTCATCTTCCAAAAGTTCAGTTCATGTTTGAGGATTTGTTCTGTTTTATGGGAATGGAGAACAAAACATGAAACGGAGAGGTAAAAAGTACTGCAAGACAACAAACTTTTACTGATTACAAACTGGAGGTGTTTATGTCGAGACATTCGAAGCAGCCAAATCATGACGGACATTTCTGTCACCACACGGCTGAGGGACAAACACTCATGAACCATTTTTGGTGGCAGAATATTCATTGGAGCTGATCAGCTCCTTAGCTTTGTTTTAGCTTTGAGTTTTGACAACCCTTTGTCTCTCTTTCTGTTGTATCCCAGATTCTGATTGGGGAAGTGACGAGTTTCTTCGTGAAGAGCGATGGAGCACAGGAGAAGACCATCGTGACTGCCGACTGCTGTTACTTCAACCCTCTCCTCAGAAGAATCGTACGCTTTCTGGGTCAGTGCTTTGGATAGGTTTTATCATTGTCAAGGCTTTCTAACAGTTCTTTCTCATGACAACATACTGCTTTATTTTAGCTGCTGTAAGGATTTGTATTTTTTCAGAGTTCTATTAGAAGCCTGAAAAATGATCAATAACAGGCCCTCATTGAATTTGCCATTAGCCTCGCCTGGATGAAAACTTTTTCCTGTATCTCCACACTGTGCTCTAGAAATGATGTCACGGTCAATACAGAGCTCGTTTTTATACTTATTTTCACTTGTAAAACAAACCTAACTAGTCAAGAAAGTTAATTCTCAATAGTCCAGGTATCAAATCCACTCATCCCAAACCTAACTAGTCCCTTTAACTATATCACTTGCTTCGTTTTGCTCACTTTTCCCTCTCAGGCGTCTACTCCTTTGGTCTCTTTACTACCACCATCTTCGCCAATGCTGGTCAAGTGGTGACAGGAAACCAGACACCTCACTTCCTGTCTGCCTGTAGGCCAAACTACACCGCTCTTGGCTGCCATTCTCCACTGCAATACGTCACAGAGCAGCGAGCCTGCATGGGAAACCCATACCTGGTGATGACTGCCCGGAAGTCCTTTCCCTCCAAAGATGCAGCACTCAGCTTCTACTCAGCCATCTACACCGTGGTAGGACATCTGTCTCTGTGAAGGGTCAGGAGGTTGGTGCACCGAGGTAGGATGCCTGTGTCTCTGGGAGGGGTCAGGAGGTTGGTGCACCGAGGTAGGACGCCTGTGTCTCTGGGAGGGGTCAGGAGGTTGGTGCACCGAGGTAGGACGCCTGTGTCTCTGGGAGGGGTCAGGAGGTTGGTGCACCGAGGTAGGACGCCTGTGTCTCTGTGAAGGGTCAGGAGGTTGGTGCACCGAGGTAGGACGCCTGTGTCTCTGTGAAGGGTCAGGAGGTTGGTGCACCGAGGTAGGATGCCTGTGTCTCTGGGAGGGGTCAGGAGGTTGGTGCACCGAGGTAGGATGCCTGTGTCTCTGGGAGGGGTCAGGAGGTCGGTGCACCGAGGTAGGACACTGGTGACGATTCTCAGTCATCCAGGATATGGTAAATTCAAAATTGTTCAAAGCAAAAACAACTGGACTTTATTTGTAAAAGAAGACATTTTACATCTCATCCGAGAAGCTTTCTAACTCAAAGAGCATAACGTATGGGGCTCAGGTTATAAAGCTGAGATAAGATACACATACATATTCAGATTGTCCTATCACACCTCACAGTATGGGTTTGTTAAGGTCTTCGTTAATCTAATTCACAGATGATGACCCTCTGGTCCCATCTGATAGGTGTGAAAACTGGCTGGGAATCAGTCCTAAAGTTGAAATATGAGGCCTTCTCCTCTGCTTAGAGATGGTTTCTCTCTTTTTATATAGATGGCTTTCTTCACTCCCCTCCCAAACCATCTGCCTTCTCGGTCCAAGAAGTGCACATTTTGGTCCTTAAGAGTGTTCCTTAACCATGAGGTGCAGGTGAACAGCTGGGTCTTGTCCAGAGGAGGTGGCTCTCCTGTGTTGAGCCATGTGTCTGTGAAGTAACTGTTTGGTTTCTCATATATAGAGATCTGAACATTCTTTGTTGCACTGAACTGCATAAACCATGCCGCTCTGTTTTTTTACGGATGTTTTGTCCTTAGGATGGACCAGCCTCTGTGAGAGGTCAGGGGGTTGGTGCACTGAGGTAGGACGCCTGTGTCTCTGGGAGGGGTCAGGGGGTTGGTGCACTGTAGTAGGACATTTTTTGGACAGGACAGCCTCTGTCTGAGAGTCCTGCTGGGTTTGAAATGTACTGGGATGTTGTGTTTGTTGAAAATCCTTCTGAGTTTCTCAGATAATCCAACAACATAAGGCATGACAATGTTTTTTCATCTGTTCTCCTTTTTCTGTTTATTGGTATGTTTTGTAGATTTCCTCACTGACTTGACAAAAGCCCAGTTAGGATATCCAGATGTTTGGAGAGTTTCTTGGATGTGTTTCTGTTCCTTTTCTTTCCCTTTTGTTTTTGTGGGGATGTGTTCGGCCCAATGCTGTAAAGTTCTGATGACAGAGAGTTTGGGTTTTAGTGGGTGGTGAGAGTAAAACGGAAAATACTGGTCTGTGTGGGTTGGTTTCCTGTAGACTTTAACGTTTACGCTGTTCTCTCTTTCCACGTGTACAAACTGTCCAAAAAAGCAGCTTGTTGTCATTTGCATCCTCTCTGGGGAACTTATTGTTGTTATTGTGTCTGTGTCTTAATGTGTCTGGTGAATGTTTCTATTTCCTTGGCTTAAATTTTGACCCAGGCATCATCTACATATCTGAATCAGTGGCTTGGCGTTGTTCCCTCATATGAGTTTAGGGCTCTCTGTTCTACTTCGTCGATATAGAGATTGGCAACAATGGGTGAAACTGGAGATCCCATGGCAAAACCGTGTTTTTGTCTGTTAAAACTGTCATTATACTTGAAATAAGTGGTGGAAAGGTAGGTCCACCAGGGTGCAGATCTGGTCTGGGGTGAAGTTGGCCCTGCTGTTTAAGTGCTTGTCTTGTAGTAGTCATTTTCTGACGGTTTCTACTGCTTCAGAAATAGGTATACAAGTGAAAAGAGAAGTCACATCATATGTGTAGCCCAGTGGATAAACTGAGGTTTCTACAAGGTAACAATGAGGTTAATAGAAGTCTTACATAATTCAAGACAAGACACAAATATATTAAAAGTAAACATTTATTTACTAATGCATAACATTGATGACAGTTATGGGTTTTTCATATTCTTGTTTCTGAAAGAAATACACTTGTATTTTCCTTTACTTTAATATTTAAATAATATTAAGGGTAAATATAGTTACTAAGTAAATAAAACTGTATTTTGTAAATCAATTGAGCATTATTTTATGTAAATATTGCATGTGGAAGAAGTATTAGTTTGACGTAAGATGCACTGTGTATTTATTTGGTTGAGCCACCTGATTGGTCACTGGGACTGCTCGTCCAGTAGGTGAGCCTCCTGATTGGTCACTGGGACTGCTCGTCCAGTGCGTGACTCGTGATTGGTGAAGAGGGAAGAGGAAGGCGGGACGAACCGGGTTGATGCAGAACCGAGCCGGGCAGACGAGCAGAGGAAAAAGTGAGAAGATACAGACTCAAGAGGGAGAAAGTTGGACAAAGCGCCTTGGTGAGGACAAATTTAAGACAAAGTTGGAGGAGCTTGGTCGACGCGAAGGGAGGGACGAGAGGATACAGACGCAAATAGTCCTGGCGAGCTTTGAGTTGAGGAGCTTCAGTTTCGCGGGCTCTGCTGCTGCGTTCAATGGACGTGGGAGAAGAAGAGGACGAGTGAATAGACCTTTTACCAGTTGACGTCATCGTGCATGCGCACTCGTATTTTTCCAGAATTTTCCGGAAGTCGGGGGTAATACTACTCTGGTCGCGGTGGTGATCCTAGCTCCGTACGGTGGTGATCCGTGGATGGTGGTGATCCAAGCTCCGTGGATTACGTTCCTACATTACATCTTGGATATGGGAAACAGACAAAACAGAGAACAACCTCCCGCAGCAGAATGCTACTGGACAGTAGTGCATTAACAGAGTACCCGAGTTTTCGACAACTCGAGTGCTTTGACTTCTATCGAGGCTTTTTTGTCCACCTCGGGTAGCCGTAGTGACGTCACATTTCACATTTCACAGCGCGCGGGGCAGCTTTTAGCTTTTAGTAGACGCTACAAAATGGATTCCTGTGTGCGCACGGATGTTAATGGAGCAGGCCGTCTTGTCAAAAAGGTAAAACAGTTTATAATTTTATAAAATGCGCTACTTCGTGTTGACTTTCTTTGTAGTAGATTGTGACAGCAGAGGGCAGTGTTGCAATGCAGGTCCCATATTATAACACGGCCGAAACGGCTTCCTGTCTCTCGTTTCACAAACAAAAAAAAACAAATATTCATCTCTCTAGAGCTACCAAAAACCTATAAACACAATCTCTAAAAGTAAACCTAAATTGCACAGCTGCAGGCGGTGGTACGGTGTGGCTGTGGCCCCATTTGTTTTTTAAGTTTCGGTTTTCAGCGCATTACTTTCACTTTTAAAATTAATAATAATAACTAATAGTTTTGTTTTTCCTGTGACTTATCTGCAGTATGATACATGATAGGAGCATAATAAATGCTCCCAATGTTTTGTTGGTCTTTTTTTTCTTTTTGTAAAGACGTTTTTAGGCATTTATATTTATTTATTTATTTTGCATCGTAAGACACTGTGACGTCATCGGCTACTCGAGCGTCGTTCGAGTTTTTTTATGTTAATGTCGAGGTTAAAAATTATGTACTCGTTCAACCCCTACTGGACAGTTGCTAAGCTAGCAGCTAGCTAGGTCTACTACGAGACCTCGCTGTTCCTCAGTCCACTGCCTGTGTTGAAGTTTCAACCTGTTTCAACCTGCGACATGCAAAGAGATTCTTCCTTCAACCCCCCTGAAGAAATAACAGGTGAATAAAATAGCATAAAACATGCAGCTGTATAAAAATGAACAGACCACTGCACTGTTAGCTGTCATCATTTGAACTCTTTCTGCGTTGAAAAAATATACAGTAGTAGTTTCCACAAGACAAACATGTTTTATTAACATTATTTGAGGTCTGACTTTAAAAACATTTCAGCCATTTCTCTGTTTCTGTAAGTCATTCGCACAGTTTTGCTGGGGCGACACGCATTTATGGACCTGTCAGGCCTGTCATGATCCAAATATATATATTTTAAATAAATTATGTCGACCGTGACATCACATTTGTTGAAGTTTTTGAAGGACATCACGCTAATCCAATGAAAACTCACAGCACTCCTCAGCTGGCTCAGTCATTCCCTCCCCAATTTGACCAAATTTATATACTGTATTCAAATCCATGTTTATTACAGTAATTGATTAATGAGATAGTCCACACATCCCAAAACACATTGATTGTAGTACATTAAATTTAGAAATGAACACACCAACCTTTAAAAATAAAGAAACTGTGCTCTAATTTGACTTTTAGTGAAGTGGAACTTTTGTTTAGTTAAATTTTTTAATCTGTTAATATACAAATGCTGTTTTAGTCACATTTTATGATTTTGAATCTCTCTAGATAAAGAAAGAGCGTTTACAACAAAAACAGGTCAGTCTCTCTTATCATGGTGACCTAACCAGGCTGAAAGAAAATCCTCTTTATGACTCTGCTGTTGTCAGAGCTGTTCTCTAGTTCAGCTCTCTGGTCATCCAATGACTTAGCAAAAAAAAAAACATAAACATTACACTGTCTAAAGTCTCCAAGTTGTCAGAGAAGGCATCATTAAAAAAAAACATTAGCAGGTTACTGTCTGTCCTAGGCTGCTGTCCTTAACAAGTGAAATGACAAACACAAACACATCTTCTGGTATGTGCTGGTGAAGATTCTCAGTCGTCCAGGACATGATAAAATCAGAACAAGCGCTCAATGCAAAAACAACTGGACTTTATTTGTTGCAGAAAGGGTGAAACGTTTTCTGCAACAAATAAAGTCCAGTTGTTTTTGTATTGAGCGCTTGTTCTGATCTTCTGGTATGTGTTGTTTCTGTTTGTGACTTATATAAATAATGTGTGTGCTTGTGAGACATTTAAAGATGTTTTGAACTTCTGGCAGGTCTCTCTGATGGCGTGGAGATTGAACAGGGCCCGCGGTCGTCAGCTACTTCATCTGCCGGAGAGTCTGGATCGAGAACTGCAGCCAGGGTCTTTGAGCATATCTTAAAAAAAAAAAAACATGTAGTTTTAAAATCTAGACAAAATAAAGGAATTAAAGAAACATACAGATAAGCGTTATTGGTTTTTAATGTTTACTACTACAACCTGCAATAGGTCAAGAATGGCTCCACGCTCAAAATGTCCTTGTGAAGACCAGCCAGCAGTGATGGTGGGCTCATTCCGGTCATCAGGATGTCGTGGGTCAAAACGCAGGCTGTTCAGCGTTCTCCTGGAAAACTTCTCAACATAGATGTCATGCCTTAAATGACACCAACATGAAAAATGTGGTTGATATCTAACACATATTAGCAAATCTATTTGTAGAAGTGTTTTTTAAAAAATGTCAAAAAACTATTCCAGATCTTACCATTGTAGAAAACATTTAAAACCGTACATATGTGATTGCATTTATTATCTAGTGCCACTAGAAAACAACAATAATTAACACAATACAATAAACTACAATTGTACAATGTTGAATAGTTTTTTGACTGGGATAAGACATGATAAGTGATATTGTATTATTCCAATTGTTGGTGAAGTTTCACTGAAAGTCACCTTTCTGGGTATTTGTGTTATAAGCGTAATATGAAATGTCTTCAGGAACACTGATTAAACTCACTTTAAAACTTGCAGCTCATCCAAGTAGCAGGTGCAGTTCGTTTTTGGGCTGGTCTCTTCCATGTACAAGGTAACTGGGTGCAGGTTGGTGTATTTCCAACATGGTTGCAGCCACATCCTCTGCAAAAACAATCACAAACACAATATACAACTATTGTATGTGTCATTATGGAATTCACATGCAAAATATATTGTTTGTAATATATTTAAGATTTTCACACATGTTACGTCTAAAGTGTAAGCTGTATAAACAGCATAAGTGCATTAGTAAATCAAAGATAATTAAATTTCCCTAGGAAAGCTATCACTTGGGATAGTTATTATTTTTCACATCACAACATCACCAATTGTCTCAGGCTTAATTTAAGACATAGTTTACAGAAATCAAATAAGAAATAAGGACGCTGTGAACATTTGTGTGACTCAAACGTCATGTTTTTGTTTACATACTGTGCTTATACTGACGGCTCATTATGAAGACATGGCGCTAGTTATAGCAGCTAACAGAAGATGTTGAACCTGTAACAATAACCAAACCAGTCTAAATATCAGAAGTATTGGTGTGAGAAATTTAAAACATTTATTTCTGACGCTTGGATAATACAGGTTGTTGACAACTACACACAACGGCTCACCCTGCTGGACATCCGCAAAAAGCCTGAAGGAGTTCACCATTTTCCATCAGCGCACACAATCACCTCCTCTCGTATCTGCGGCACAATGTTCAGGCATTTTGACCAGTGGTTGTCCACTATTTTAAGAAATCAAGCTTCTAAATTACAACTCTCTATCATTACGAAGCTCCTCGGCTCCTTCCTAACCCCCGGCATCCGGTTTCGGCTTTTTGCCGTCCAATCAGAACGCTCGTTTCTGCCGAGCTTTGCGTGATGACGTCAACTGGTAAAAGGTCTATTGTTTCCACCACCAGGTGCAGGGGTGGAGCCAGGGGGTGGCCATGGGTGGCCTTGACCATCGCAGATTAATCTTTGGTCACCTCAGTCGTTTGAAGAAACTACACTTTTAGGCAATACAAAAACTAGAAAGCATAGTTTCCTCATTCATTCATTCATTCATTCATTGACACCAACAGTTAATGGCGACATTTGAAGCAAGTATACAGCTCAGCTCAGCTTACAGCGACACAAGAAAACATTTTTGTGCAAGCCGGTCTTGATTTGTTCCCTTCATAGAATAGAATAGAATATATCTTTATTGGCATATTTGCACCAAGGTACAAAACATTGCAATTGGCGCGCGCACCATCCTAAGAGGGACGTACGCATGGAAAGCCGCAGCAATAATTAAATTGCGCCGCCAGACAATCAGATATGGAAAAAAAGGAACATACAGTCGGATAATCATTGGTATTCAAAAAAGAATCTATCACATTTTGTCTTAGGACATTCTATGATAAAGTCAAAAAACTCTACCAGCTCAGCACGGATAAAGACAAAGACATGTTGCATTTTGGTGGCAAAGCAGGGAGATAGTCTGTGAGTAATCATTTCAGATAAGCACAGTCTGCAGATGGGCTCAGCTCGGCTCCATCTGAATGCACACAGAGACCTCTGGGGGGGGGGGCGACAGTTTTTCAACAGCTTCAGACTCCAGGAGAAGTTTTGCAGTCAGCCTTTTTCAAGGTTGCTTGAGTCCCGATTAGATTAGTTGCTTTATTTATTTTCAGGGCAGGCTACAGTGTACTCTGACTGCAGCCTTGAAGTCCAGGTGCCGTCTGGGTCCAAATCGCCGAATCATGTGAGGTTCCGAGCTACAAATCCCCGTCTGCCCCCTGATGTAGCCCGGGCTGTAAACGAGTCCCAAAACGCACTGCAGGTCCGCGGCTGTCCACCACTGTTCCCATCGTGCGTTCAGCTCGAACAACAGCTGGTTCATTGAGGTCATAGCCCGGATCAAAGAATCTTGTTGAGCAGGAAGTTTCGCCAGCGCGTTGATCGCCGCGGTAGTCCTCCTCAGCTTCCAGTAGCAGAACCCTCCGCCTAAGCCAAAAAGCAGAGCAGCTGCTACCAAAATTCCAATTATCCACAGATCTTCCACGTCTTCGACAGAAAGAACGGTCAGACACATTAACTTCCACTCTCCCCACGAGTCCATAATGTAGCCAACCGCATGCGTGTCGAGGGGGCACGCCGGTTCTCCTGGTCCGAAGCGCTTCGTGGAAAAAATGTTATCGATAGAGGAGACAGCCCACGCAATTAAATCCATTTCCAAATTGCTTCGAGTGAGCACTGAAGAGTTGCAGACGAGACAAAAATGCAAAAGCAGGGAGGAGGAAAACTTTAGGGCAGGAGAGGAGCAGAAAGAGAAGCGACATGCTTCGCCAAGAGCCGGAAGTAAAGTTGTGGTTTGAAGCACTTTAAACAAGGGTGAACGTTTTTCGTCAGCATGCACATTACGGAAACTGAAAGAAAGGCTGGCGAGAAAGTTAAAGGTCCACTGACATGATGTTTAAACTATGCATAAAATTGCTCAATGTATATATGTTGTATCATTCAACTATGTTCGTTTGTACAAGCAAAATGATAAATCAATTTAATTTTGATTTTAAATGATTTTAAACTTTGCGCCGTGTTTATTCACGGGAAATCCGATTACACGCGAATGCAACATCTGTGACGTTGGAAGGAGAAGCTCAGTTTGCTGCTGCAATGATAACGCATATTCATTCTCTGCCAGATCGCCTATTTTTTTGTATAACTTGAAAAATGCTGTTACGTTGTGCCACATTTGGGTGTTCTAATATCATCAGTGAACAAGTGAGCCTTTTCACTTTCCCAAAAGATGAAATACTTCGTCAAGACTGGAAAGATGGTGTAGAGGCAGGGCTGTTGACTTGGGACCCGAAGGACACAGGTTCAAACCCCAGCCCCGGCCACTACACACCTTGGGGTGTCTATGAGTGCACACCTGTTTCCCCAGCTCCCCGGGCGCTTTCTATGGCTGCTCACTGCACCACCTGGTGGTGGTTGGGTTAAATGCAGAGACGAATTTCGTCTTGTATGGGAAAACATACACAGATGACAAAAATGTGACATTATTATTATTATTATAAATAAAGAAGTGAGGGAATAAATAAAGAATTGAGGGAGCTCCGGGGGGGGGGCTCGCGGCCTCGGAGCTCCCTCACTTCCTGAAAAGGTAAGACTCAAATAAATCAGAGTCAGAGTCAGAGAGTCTTTATTGTCATTTGCACCGCATGTGGTACATGTGATGAAAACGAGATTATGTACACGGGGTCCCAGTTACATCCAACAACAAATGCAAGAGAAAAACAGTAATAACATCTAGAATTAACTAAGAGAAACATCAACTAGTAATACACTAAGCCCTAATGTAGTGGAAAGAAAAACATCATTATAAACAGCAGCACGAACATGAGTCTTTATGAGCAGATGGTCACAGATGAACACAGCAACAAGAAAACAGATCAGCATCAGCATGATGTGATATTTTGCAGTGTTTATTCTTATTATTTATTTATTCATGAGTCTAACAGCCTCAGGGTAGAAGCTGTTCCTCAGTCTAGTGGTTCTACATTTGATGCTCCTCAACCTCCGTCCTGAGGGGAGTGGGGCAAAGAGTGATGGTGTAGTCACACCGAACAGCTTTTCAACCTCCAAAAAGCTCGTCACGCACGCAAGTGGACGCACTTGTGAATGCAGCGTGTCCAGACCTGAACGCCAGAACGCGAAACAGCTGCTGGGTGTGTGGGAGGAGCTTACCGGTATACAGAGTCCTGCGCACAGAGTCCTGCGCACTCCGCCAGGCGAGGAGCTTTTTATTTCCGTCTCTGTGGAGCAGACTTGACTGGTCGTGAAGGACTTGTCGCCAGGGGCGGAGTGGGACAACTTTTCAGCCCGGGAGTTTAATGGCCAAGAGTGGCCCATTTTTTCACATTTTAAAAATATTTGGCAAAAATGTAGCCTATAATATTTTTTTAATTGCAATACAATCAACAACTTTTTTTTGGTTATAATTTTTAGTTACATTTTGTTACAATTCAGCAAATCAGGTGGGAAAAAAACTAAATTAGTTGACTTAAAAAACAGAAAATGATAAGTCAATTCTTTGTTGCTCTTTCCATATCAGACTCAAAGATTACTGAAAAACTCAAAACGTAATTTTGTTGGCTTGAACGTTGGCCAGCTGTCATGAGAAGTTTGCACTAAATACAGTGACAAAAAGATAAACCATAAAACTATTTTACATTCAAAATATTAAATTTGAGGCCAGATAAAATGTCAATGAGACCAGATTTGGCCCATGGGCCTCGAGTTTGACATGTGATCTACAGCATCAGTAAGCGCCTAAGAAGTGCACTAGTTTCTGCCACCATATGTGTTACTTTGTCATTGTCAATGGACATAAGAAGTTCTTTCTCTGTGGACATCAGCATAAATGCCTCCAAATGCTCCTGGTTAAGTGTGCTTCATAGTCTATTCTTGATGAACTTGAGAGTAGAGAAGCTTTCACGTGCAACCTGAGACAACAAATATTTGTATGCCAGCCCTATATAGGCATCTGTGAAAAGGTTATACTGTGTCAATATAAGGTAAACACAGATAACACAGTTTCTGCAAGAAGAACAAGCCCTGCTTTCAAGTTCAATCTCTGGTTCAACCCTGTTCCATCTCAGTACCATCTTGACAGTGGACTCTTCCAGAGGGGACTTTTTCAGCCTATCCCAAGACTGGACAGCTCTGTGTGTGTAAAGTACTCACTGTGGCTCTCTCATCAAATCTAAGCAGATTTTTGCTTGTTGCTTGAAGTGCTGAGCTCTTGAGTCCTTTAAGCCTCATCTCTGAAAAGTTTTTAGGGTCAAGACAAGCAAAATCAGAGACAAGTTTGGCATTGGTTGCAATATGTATGCATATGCATGAGTTTATTTTTATTTGTCTATTAAATGTGTTGCTTTAACATTTTTCTGTCTCCTGTTTTCACTTCACCTCATGCATTTCTGCCTCATTACGTAAATAAGGACTTGTGTGGAAAATTAAAAAAATAATTACATTTAATTACATAACACAAGTCATCTAAGAGTAAAAGTAAAAACAAAAAAATATATAGGCCTACCGGTATTTTAAGCACAGTAAAATGTAAAATTATGAATTAAAATATATAATTTGTTGGAACTAAGCTGGAAAAAAAACATGATGGTCAATTAATTTTTAAAACATGAGATAAAGTTCTAAAAAAGCCAAGTCTGGTCCTCTGGACATTCAAAAAACAAAACAAAGCAAAAAATGTCCAGAGGACCAGACTTAGCTTTTTTAGATTTTTCTACCTGGATTATTGAGCATGCATCAGGGTATGAGATAAAGTTATCTTTTAATTTAAATTGTCCTTTGACGTTTATTTATTTATTGGTCAATTTATATATTTCTGCTTTTATTTCTAATTAGGCTCAGGCTGTCAGTTTAGGTCCCACTTGACTTTCATGTTTAGTGGCATAGTACAACGTTGTGACATTAGCTTAATTTATTATGCTAGTTTTTAATTTATATTACCTGTTGCTTCTTCTGTCTCTTTGAAAAAATGTCTGTAAGCTTTGCACATTTGGCAGCTTCCTCCGCCTTTCTTTTCTTCAACCTGATTTTTCAGCTCCACCTGGCCTCTTCCTATCCATTTTTATTGCTAATTAGCAGTTTGGACTCCGCGCTGCTCCATCAGCTGATGTTTTGGAAAATACGTGCTTCGCTGCTGGGTTGGACTCAACCAACGGTGAACTTTCAGGGGTGTTTTTTATCAAATGGTAGCTCCCAAGCTGCCAGCCCAGTGCGGCGCAGTCTCTTAAAGGGATCAGCGCTTTAAGAGGCTGCAGGCTGCAGTCTCTTAAAGGGATCAGCGCTTTAAGAGGCTTCAGGCTGCAGTCTCTTAAAGCGATCAGCGCTCCCTCCCTTTAAGAGCCTGCAGCCTGCAGCCTAAAGTCAGGGACAAGTCAATTTTGAGCAGATTCATTCAACCGTCATCATTTTCCCCGTGCGCCTATCGGCCCATTCATGACGCGGCCCATCGGGAAAACTCCCGAATCTCCCGATGGCCACTCCGCCCTTGCTTGTCGCGAACACACAGCTACAATGAGTTTCTCTTCCATAGTACACGACCTCGCGGGTCTTTTCTGTGTCCCACAAACAATACGTCACATAGTGCGCGCGCACCCTCGTTTCCGCGTCACATAGGGACTCTCCCCGTCTCTTCTCCTCCTCTCTTCTCCCCCTCTCTTCTCCACCCGACTCTCCCTGATTGGTTGACACACCAACCAATCAGGGAGAGTTGAGCGGCGTTTGAAAGTTTGAACCGCGAAATCTTCAGCATGTTGAATGCGCGGTTTGGAGGCTGAAGCCGGTTCACGTGCACGGAAAAACGCTTCCCAGCACGCTCAACACGCACGCGCTGGAAGCGCGTCCACCATTGACTTTACATGTAAACTGGACGCTCCTGCTGCTGAAAAGCTGTTCGGTGTGACTACACCATTAGTGTGCTGGGTGAGTGAGGTCTTTCATGATGCAGGTGGCTCTTTTCCTGCATCTGGAGGTGTAAATGTCTGTGATGGTGGGGAGACTGACTCCAACAGACTTCTGTGCAGCCTTCCCCACTCTCTGTAGAGCTTTCCTCTCTGCAACTGTGCAGCCTCCATGCCACACATTGATGCTGGAGCACAGGATGCTCTCCACTGCACACCTGTAGAAGGAAAAACTGGTGAAATATGGGTGCAGACCTAAATTAGAACCTGCTGTTTCTTGTTCATCTAACTTTCTGCTTCCCAAACTGAAGACAAATACTGGTAGCTCAAATCTTCACTTAGATTGCTAAAATTAGTCGTTTTATTTATTGTCCGCCATGAATATGTAAAAGGGACGTTCTAAAGACGTTCTCCCTCCTACGTCACAGATGTTGCATTCGCGTGTAGTTGGATGTCCCGTGAAGAAACACAGGTTTTAATTTTAAACTCACTTTGAAAGGAATTTTCATTAATATATCATTTTCTTTGCTAAAACGAACATACTTGAATGATACAAGATATTTATGTTGTGTCACTATATGCAAAGTTAAAAGATGAGGTCACAGACACTTTAAGCAAACACCTGCTCAGAAGAGAAACTCTAAATGAAAAATAATGTATACAGCTTGCATGCCAAGATATTCTGAAGTTGAGAAAAAGTAGTTAAAATACAACAACAACCAAAAAAATACTGTCCAATATGAGATGCAGAATATCATTTGGATGTGAAGCTTGTGCTTGAACCGCTGTAACATATTTTTGGGTGCACCGTGTTTCTTTGTCCCACCTTTGCGTCACAGAGAAGCCGAGAAGGAGCTGAGCGGTGTGCTCGGGGTAATGGCAGCAAAGTGATGCGTTGCAGAGCAAGCAGTATGCCACGGGGTAAATGATGAGCACCGCTGATGCCTGATTACTGATCGCAGATCTCGGGTCACTTTGCTGCTTGGGCAAATCAAAAGTACCTTCAGGTGCATGTGGGGGCTTCACTGACCGTAGTAAATTTAGAATAATCTGCTTGTAAGTTTTCAGAGGAAACACACTTTTAGCTTCTATTTCTATTGGTATGTTGGTTCTGTTGTGTTGGTTAACAAATGTGCATCTCATAATAATGAACCCTACACTCATTATATCACAATGTATAACTAACTGCGTGTTAATTCTTTCCTCACTCCTTAGACAAACATATGACTGCAGGATAATGAGGTGGAAGGAGTAGCAGGCAGCTGCTGATAAAGTTGTTATGAAGGTAAATATCTGCAGCCCACGACCGAGTGTGTCATCATTACCACAACGTGTTTACTACATTTGTATGACACAGTTGATTAAAATGAGATTGAACTAAGAGGTTGGGTTTAAAGAGTCATCTTTAACTTAATGTTTATTAATAAACCAACAGCTGCAGACATGTCTATGAGACAGACCTGGTAATAAAAGCAATAAAACATAAATGAAGCTCAACAGTTGGGTTGCTAAAGTGAAATGTTTCAAATTTGAGATGGTATAAAAAATATATATAATTAAATCTAAACTCGTTTTTCTGTTTTCTAGAAATGTTTATCACCCACTAATTGAATTGTCCATGTGTTAAAATAGCTCATAAACTAGGGGACAAATTGTAAAAAAAAAAAAAAAAAAAAGACAGAAAGTAAACTACAGTACGGTATTACCTTTTGGACTCAGCCCAATTTCATGTAGCTACAAGTGAAAAAAAAATAAAATAAATAAAATAAAGGCTATAATTCAATAAAATTTATAGATACTGTGCTAATATTTAGTGTACTTGTAGTTGAGAGGAATAGTTAATGCATACTTTTAAGTGCTGCCCATTATGTCTGATATTTGCTTAAAATGTTGGCATTAAAGGTCCACTGACATGATGTTTGAACTATGCATACAATTGCTCAATATATATATATGTTGTATCATTCAACTATGTTCATTTGTACAAACAAAATGATAAATCAATTTAATTTTGATTTTAAAGTAATTTTAAACTTCGCGCCGTGTTTATTCACGGGAAATCCGATTACACGCGAATGCAACATCTGTGACGTAGTATCGGGCAGAGGCAGTCTGCGTCTGTCTGCAGATCGCCTTTTTTTTTTTTACTTGAAAAATGCTGTTACGTTGTGTCGCATTTGGGTGTTCTAATATCATCAGTGAACAAGTGAGCCTTTTCACTTTCCCAAAAGAAGAAATACTTTGTCAAGAATGGAATAAATAAAGCTGCCCCCCCTCGGAGCCCCTTGCTTCCTGAAAAGGTAAAACTCAAATAAATACGGGTGCAGACCTAAATTAGAACCTGCTGTTTCTTGTTCATCTAACTTTCTGCTTCCCAAACTGAAGACAAATCGCTCAAATCTTCACTTAGATTGCTAAATTCGTCGGGTTTTAAGTTGTCCGCCATTAATATGTACAAGCATACCAGAGCCATCTGCCCGATACTACGTCACAGATGTTGCATTCGCGTGTAATCGGATTTCCCATGACTAAACACGGCGCAAAGTTTAAAATCACTTTAAAATCAAAATTAAATATATTTATGTTTGTTTGTACAAACGAACATAGTTGAATGATACAACATACAGGTACTCCCCGACTTACGAGCGCATCGACATACGAGGTTCCGGACTTACGAGCTGACTAACGAACAGTAAAGTTGTACAGAACATACAGAAAATACAGCACTGGTATGTGTTTTTAGATGAAAGTGTGTTAGCTAACAGTTTGTAAACAAGTTTCTGAGCATGTTTATGAACTAATATGTACGATTGTGTTGAAAAACAAGTGTTCGTAGTAGCGCTAGCATACATTTTCCGACTTACGGCCGAAAATTCGGACTTACGAGGGACACGTGTTTCGTGTTCCGACATACGAGATTTCGTGTTACGAGCACCTCGTATGAACGGAACTCGCTCGTAAGTCGGGGACTACCTATATATTAAGCAATTTTATGCATAGTTCAAACATCATGTCAGTGGACCTTTAAGTTTTTTTTTCATTCAACCTTTATTCAAACAGGTTAGTCCCTGTTGGGTTTACTTGTATTCTCTGTTCAGTTTCAGTCCAGAAAAACACTCATCTTCAACACTATTCAAATCCTTCAGAGATGGAAGACATTGGAGTACCGCTTATTTACAAGGTGATGACTTGGAGTCTATATGACTTGGCTGTGGGTGATGTTCATTTCCTTGACTAATGAAAGTTTCTTAATTGTCCCATTTGTGTTTTTGTCCATCTCACCCATAGTGCGAGGTGAAAGGTGCAGGGAGAGGAGGAGAGGGGAGCCACAGAGGGAGGCTGCGGGGCTTTTATGTGGCCGTTTGTCCTGTTTATGTGTCCCTGCCTCTCCTCTCTCTTCTGCGAGCTGCACTGATGGCAGTGTGCCTGTAATTGATGGCACCATATTGCTGTGGTGTAGCAGGTTTAATGGGGCTTGACAGAGCAAGGGAAAGCAGCACGCAACCAGGAATGGAACTTAACCCTTTCACACACACCCCAGCCTCTGTTTTGTCTTTGCGTCCATTCCCCCCTGCACACCAAGTGCATGCGGAAACAAATGAGAATACAAACACACCCTGGGTGATTAGCTTGTTTACAATTCCTACTGTTATCTGCATTCATGGTAATGGTGGTTCATGATCAAGAAAGCTCAGACACCCCTCTGACTCCACTTCTGCAAATAAACACTTGCCAGCTGTCGGGGCTCTCCACTGCTTTGCTCCAAGGAGCCCGAATGTGTTTGACAAAGGTAAACGGTTGGGAATTTATTTTCTTCCAATTTGCAGCCATGGTGCAATTTTCCAGATGGTCTGCAGGGGTCAGTGTGTATCCAGGCTACCTGCATGGCCACAGGCCTCTCTCTTGGATTTCCAAAGGCATCCAGTCCAACATTTGGATGTTTATTTTGTTATGAGGGAATTTCATAGCCTGTACAGAGGCTTCCATTAAATAAGAAGTGTTATCCTTTGCTCATGCGCGTGTTTGCTCGTGTACGTACTGCATGCACCATTAATCAATAAAAAGAATGAAATGATGCTATTGTGCGCGAGGCAAGGCAAAAGGCATGTTGAAGAATGAACGAGTCAAAGCTGTTGGCAAATTTTAATGGAAGGTGTTGGTCTAAACCAAGTTCTCACACTTCCTCTGTGCAAGCTGCTCCCAGGTGACAAAAACCTGGGAACAATCCCTATTTTAGGAGCCAGCATCACACCTCCCATCTTTTTTTTAAAATATATACCTGTCACTCATATTCCCCCTAGAATCTTCCTTCTCTAAAGCATCTGGATGTGGAGGAATATCATCCTGTTTTCCTCACCAGCCTGTGAACTTCACGTTTCTCTCTAAATTTCACTTTCCCCTCTCTTGTTGTCTCTCTACATTCACTCCCTTTCTCTAACCCCTTTCACTCTCCATCATCCCAGCCCAGCTTCCCTCCACCCCTGCCAACACCCTCTTCTCCAGGCCGGCTGCAGATTGGCTATTTCCTGCACGCGCCCTGTAGAGCCCTTATCAGCGTAAAGTGCTGATTGTTGGTCTGTCTCTCAGGCTGACTGACAGTTGAGGCTGCACTGCTGAAATGCCTGATTTGGTCAATGTTTGTCTGTGGGGCCTTATCTCCACACCTTATATTAACTGCCTTGACAGTATGTGCAGGCAGCCTCTCTCCATCTTTTGCAACTCCCTTCCCCCTCCCTCTATCCTCTGTCTCTATTGCTTCTCCTTGCTCTGTAGTCTTTCAGCCAGCAGCTCAAACATTTTCCTGCGGATGCTCATCTTCTATCTTTGTTCCTTTTGTAGTTGTATCAACACTTGAAGACCATAAACCTCGCGTTATAGCTTGTTTCTTATTTCTTCCAAAAGCAGCAGTGACATTAAAACCAAAGGGCCAGTCCACACAAGTGGGGTGGAAAAAAATCAAGCTAATCAGGTAGCTACAGTTCAATTGTTGAAGAAGTCTGCAGCAACTGGAGGTGAAATGTCTATTTTTTATTCAATTTAGTAGTGGAAACAACTTTTGACAAATTTGCTTACAACTTATGATTCCAGAAAAAAACATGTCACCATCAATACTACCTTTTTATCAACATAGATTGAAATGGTAATACTAAAGAACATGCCAAATGGGCACATTTGAATTATTATGTTAAAAGTAAGGCTGTATAATATTGGAAACATTTGTAAAATTCACAATTTTTTTCCCTGACTTCACTGGGAGTTTGGTAAACCTTTGGACTGACTGGATAGTGCTTCTTGTATCCAATACTGTATATTACTGAGTTCTGAGTTCCCAGCATTAATAGCACGACAAAAACCTTCAATGCATAAATAAATTAAGACATTGATATGCCAAAACAAACCAAACACTAGGGAGCAAAAGCCAGTGTATCTCTTCTCCCAGTCCCAACCCAGGTAAATGGAAATTATGGAACCAGATCTGGTGGCGCTGCTCTGGTGGCGCTGCTCTGGTGGCGCTGCTCTGCTGGCGACTCGGACTGGGGTGGTGTTGCTGCTGTTATTTTATTTTTTACTTCTTTTTGTTGTTTATTGTGAGAGTGTTTGAGGGTTTAGAGGAACACCATGGTGTTATTTGCACAAGGATTATTACTGGCACTGTTGGTCTGGCAGCTTCTCAGGATGTGTCAAACTTTCCCATACTTGGAGAATGGGCTACCACTCATCTACTCCAGAGATGCACTGTTGGAATATTAATGCCACCTGTGGATTCACTCAACTTGCCTAAGGCATTTAAAATCCTACCATCACACAGAAAACTACAGAATAGAGGATGACACAGGGGGACCCAACAGTAGCTGTGTTTCCATCCATTTTCATTTCGATTTTTGAGCTAATTTTTGAAATCTCGCAAATATGTAAATACAAATTAATGCGAAGCAGAAGTGTTTCCATCTGCTGGCTTGAAGCGCATCTACCAAGCCACGCACAGCGTCATTACGTCAGACGTCAGCGTCATTACGTCAGACGTGAGCACTGCGCATGTCTACAGTAAACAGGAAGTAGCAGTTGAAAACAGAACCTGGCCACACATCTCGTCAAAATGGAGAGAATATTTCAGGTACGTGTTGCTATCGGTCGAGTTGTATTTATTCTGTCATACAAACTAGTTTTAGCGATGTTACATGTTGTCCGGAGCGGAAACAGCTGATCAGTCACGTGACGTGAATGTTCGCTTCGGCAGCACGAGTCGGCAAATGTGTTTCCATCTGTCGCTGTGCGCATCTGCTCATTTTCGAACATCCCAAAAACCACCTCAAGCGAGCGTATAAACTTTTTGGCGAACTTGAGAAAGTAAATACGGATTTTGCCGTTTCCATTAAGCTTTTCTGCTGCGATACTTCAAAATGCGCACCTAGAAACCTTGATGGAAACACGGCTAGTGTCTCCGCAGGCAGGGATGCAGGCTTGCCTGGTGTGATCATGAGAAACATTCACTTTCTTAGAAGCAAAATGGAGGAGCTCCACACCAACAGGTGAGTATGTTTTGAATACGAGGAGGGCTTGTACTTACAGAGACTTGGCTCCACAAAGACATCCCCAACTCCTTGGTCAAGCTTGGTCAACAGGGAGGAAACTTTGGGGAAGAGTCAAGGTGGAGGCATCTGTCGGTTTGTGAACAACCGCTGGTGCAGGAATTATACCACAAGAGTGATGGTGTGCAACCCCGATATTGAATTGCTTTGCATTTCTCAAAGATCTTTTTACCTCCTGGGGGAGTTTGGCAATATTGTTATTTGCTCAGCATATGTGCCCCCCAGTCGGATGCAGCCTGAGCCATAGCTCGTGTTGCAGACTGCATCCACAATCATCTGGAACACACTCTGGAAGACCCGGTTTTTATTCTAGGAGATTTTAACCACTGTAAACTGGAATGTTCCTTCATGGAGTTCATCAATACATCAAATGTGGCACTCGAAATAATAGAGTAGTGGACAAATGCTTTGGAAATATATGAAATGCATACAGGGCAAGACCAAAGCCTCCTTTGTTAAATTGGGACCATAATACAATCCGTCTGACACCGACCCATAAGACTGTTTTGAAGAGCAGTAAACCAATAACTAAGACAGTGACTGTATGGTCTAAAGACAGTATTGAGGCTGATGGGGATTTTAAACCCCTGTTACCTTAATAAAAACCACACAAGATAAACAAGAGAACAGTGTTAAAACAGACAAACAAACTTTGCAAAGGGGAAGGCTTTTTAATGTCTTTTGAAACTTAGTTTGGTCTCAAATACATTGTCCAGCACAATTCCGAATTGTACTGGACATGACAAGCTATTTAAACAAGAAGGAGGTGGAGTTGACAAGTTCTGACGTCTTACAGATAAAACAAACAAGTCGTGGTTCTGATCTAACAAGAACATCTTATCCAAACATTGTCAAGGCTAGAAGACTGTCTTTTCTGTATCAAGGAGCAAAGCAAACAAACATGTTTGTACTATCAAATATAAGTGTTTGAAGGGAACAGAGAATATTTGATATAGGTGAGCTGGGTTATAATTATTGGGTCAGAGTAATTAGTTTTAGATGATAAATATTGAACATATCCATCATTCCATCCTCTTTATCATATATAAACTGATCATTATCAATTATGTGAGTGGTATGGAAAACAACCCCAAGGCCTAATTCGAATTAGGGGCAAAAAAACACATACCGACCGTCCTGTTGCCTCTACAGTAACGTCCTGATAACTCAGGATCACCTTTTTAGGATGGTTTGAGAGATTTAAAGTTCTGGAGAACTCTGTAGTGATGATTGTCAAATTTTATGACTTATTTCAATGTTTGAGAGAAATAAAGATTTGAGGAGAAGTCTGCAATGAGTATGGTCTTATTTCATGGCTTATGTCAAAGTTTTAAAAGGAATAATATATCTAGCAGGGATTAGTCTATTTACTCACAAAAACCAAAAGTTTTTCCAAAGAAATAGAACTTTTAAGAAGAAACACATATACACACACATATATATATAATAATAATCATCATGATTAGTAATCATAATCACAATTATGATAAATAACCATAATCTTTATGATGATTATTTATCATAATCATCATAGAAGTCTGTTGGAGTCAGTCTCCCCACCATCACAGACATTTACACCTCCAGATGCAGGAAAAGAGCCACCTGCATCATGAAAGACCTCACTCACCCAGCACACTCACTCTTTGCCCCACTCCCCTCAGGACGGAGGTTGAGGAGCATCAAATGTAGAACCACTAGACTGAGGAACAGCTTCTACCCTGAGGCTGTTAGACTCATGAATAAATAAAAATAAAATAAAATAAACACTGCAAAATATCACATCATGCTGATGCTGATCTGTTTTCTTGTTGCTGTGTTCATCTGTGTTCATCTGTGACCATCTGCTCATACAAACTCATGTTCGTGCTGCTGTTTATTCCCACTATATTAGGCTTAGTGTATTACTAGTTGATGTTTTTCTTAGTTAATTCTAGATGTTATTACTGTTTTTCTCTTGCATTTGTTGTTGGATGTAACTGGGACCCCGTGTACATAATCTCGTTTTCATCACATGTACCACATGCGGTGCAAATGACAATAAAGACTCTCTGACTCTGACTATATATATATATATATATATATATATATATATATATATATATA
>JBBPBX010049202.1:0-25455 GCA_038048925.1 Garcialebias charrua
GGATAATGTATCACTAAGATATAACTGTAGTAATAATATAGGGGGCGCTATGGAGTAAAAATTTACATACCATTATCAATGTGTGTCGAAGTGTTCACTGATAAAACACAATAAATCTCGTGCAGATTGGATAATGTATCACTGAGATATAACTGTAGTAATAATATAGGGGGCGCTATGGAGTAAAAATTTACATACCATTATCAATGTGTGTAGAAGTGTTCACTGATAAAGCACAATAAATCTCGTGCAGATCGGATAATGTATCACTAAGATATAACTGTAGTAATAATACAGGGGGCGCTATGGAGTAAAAATTTACATACCATTATCAATGTGTGTAGAAGTGTTCACTGATGAATCATAATAAATCTCGTGCAGATCGGATAATGTATCACTAAGATATAACTGTAGTAATAATATAGGGGGCGCTATGGAGTAAAAATGTACATACCATTATCAATGTGTGTCGAAGTGTTCACTGATAAAGCACAATAAATCTCGTGCAGATTGGATAATGTATCACTGAGATATAACTGTAGTAATAATATAGGGGGCGCTATGGAGTAAAAATTTACATACCATTATCAATGTGTATAGAAGTGTTCACTGATGAATCACAATAAATCTCGTGCAGATCGGATAATGTATCACTAAGATATAACTGTAGTAATAATATAGGGGGCGCTATGGAGTAAAAATTTACATACCATTATCAATGTGTGTCGAAGTGTTCACTGATAAAGCACAATAAATCTCGTGCAGATCGGATAATGTATCACTAAGATATAACTGTAGTAATAATACAGGGGGCGCTATGGAGTAAAAATTTACATACCATTATCAATGTGTGTAGAAGTGTTCACTGATGAATCATAATAAATCTCGTGCAGATCGGATAATGTATCACTAAGATATAACTGTAGTAATAATATAGGGGGCGCTATGGAGTAAAAATTTACATACCATTATCAATGTGTGTCGAAGTGTTCACTGATAAAGCACAATAAATCTCGTGCAGATCGGATAATGTATCACTGAGATATAACTGTAGTAATAATATAGGGGGCGCTATGGAGTAAAAATTTACATACCATTATCAATGTGTGTAGAAGTGTTCACTGATGAATCACAATAAATCTCGTGCAGATCGGATAATGTATCACTAAGATATAACTGTAGTAATAATATAGGGGGCGCTATGGAGTAAAAATTTACATACCATTATCAATGTGTGTCGAAGTGTTCACTGATAAAGCACAATAAATCTCGTGCAGATCGGATAATGTATCACTAAGATATAACTGTAGTAATAATACAGGGGGCGCTATGGAGTAAAAATTTACATACCATTATCAATGTGTGTCGAAGTGTTCACTGAAGATGCACAATAAATCTGGTTTAGATCGGATGATGTATCACTGAGATATAACGATTTGAATAATCTAGGGGGCGCTCTTGAGCCATATGTTAAACCACAATATCAATGTGTCCACAAGGTCTCACTGATGAAGCATAGTAAATCTCGTGCAGATCGGATAATGTATCACTGAGATATAACTGTAGTAATAATATAGGGGGCGCTATGGAGTAAAAATTTACATACCATTATCAATGTGTGTAGAAGTGTTTACTGATTAATCACAATAAATCTCGTGCAGATTGGATGATGTATCACTGAGATATAACTGTAGTAATCCAATTAAAAAAGTGACTTCCTGTTCTGAGGGGGCGGGGCTTCGATGACATCACAACATGACCACAGAGGATCGTCGGGCATTCTACAGGGATGACTCATGCCAAGTTTTGTACATTTTAGTCTTTCAATGTGAAAGTTATAGCGGTTTGAAATTTATGGCGTGAAACGCAAGTTTGAGGCCTGGCCACGCCCCTTTAGCATAAACGAAAACGCAAGCTTTTGATAACTTTTATTGTCCAATGTGTTAAGGGCATATTGACCAAGTTTGAAGGCAATCCTTCAAAATCCCTAAGAGGAGTTTGTTTAAATATGTAATTCAAAAACGCGGAAAATGACATTTGACCCAAAATGGCCGACTTCGTGTTTGTTTTTGACCAGTGCTCCAAGAGAGTTTTTTGTAGATCCTGAGAAGATACATATATTTACCGAGTTTCAGAATAATCGGACCAAAAATAGCTTGGGGCTGATGTTTTTAAATATTGTAGGGGGCGCTATGGAGTCTATATGCTAATTAGCATAGACACCTGTTCAAGGAGTGGGCAATGATCGATCATACTGATTTTGGTACTCCTCGGATCAAATCTGTGGATTTTAGAACCAAACGTATGGTGATGGCGTTATGTCTTACTTCGCCATGTCGCCACGCCCACATGCTCCACCAAAAACGAACAGTATTGGAATGCTTGTTACACCAACATGTCTTCGGTCACTGGACACAATGCCACGCTGATTAGGTAACAGGGGTCCGATATGGACCGTTCAACGTAAAACTTTACACTTCCTGTTGTCAGGGGGCGTGGCTTAAGTGATGTCATGATTTGACCATACAGTTTTGCGGGGGACCGGATGTGGGTCAATCACTGAAGGTTTGATGTATTAGACTCTTTTTCGTGTAAGAGCTGTAAGCGTTTCGTTTTTCATGGCGAGATGTCCAACTTTGAGGTCTGGCCCCGCCCCTTCAGCATTCATGAAAACGCACAATTTTGATATTGTTTGTTCCCCCGTGCCTTATGAAGAAACTGGCCAAGTTTGAACCAAATCGAGCGAAATCCCTAGGAGGAGTTCGTTCAAATGCGGAGGCTGTAAACGGCCAAAAAGGTGTAAAAATTTGGTCATCGATCCAAAATGGCCGCCTTACCATTTATCGTACAACGTTGGTGCCAGAGGATTTTCTGTGCTTCTTGGTGAGTTGGACAAGTGTACCAAATTTCATGATTCTACGTCAAACTAAGGTCATGCGGAGGATATTTTGAAAATTTCTAGGGGGCGCTCTTGAGCCGTTTCTGTGGCGATTTTTGCCACGCCCCCAAAATACGTAATTTTTCACCAGTCCTGACGAGTCCGCCAAATTTGGTGAGTTTTCATATATGATAAAGCCCCCAAAAAGCCACTTAAAGAGGGACTAGAATAAAAATAATAATAATAAAAAAAAAAAAAATAATAATAATAAACACTACAATTACAATAGGTCCTTGCAGCGCTTCGCTGCTTCGGGCCTAATAATAATAAACACTACAATTACAATAGGTCCTTGCAGCGCTTCGCTGCTTCGGGCCTAATAATAAACACTACAATTACAATAGGTCCTTGCAGCGCTTCGCTGCTTCGGGCCTAATAAACACTACAATTACAATAGGTCCTTGCAGCGCTTCGCTGCTTCGGGCCTAATTAAAGCTGCAAGCAGCATTGAGGCCCGAAGCAGCTTAGCACTGCTCGGACCTTATTGAGGCGACCACGCGAGCTCCAGCTCGTCCGCTCGGTCGCCATTTCGAAGTCTCTCGTGTCTACTCCGCACCAGGGGTGCACACGCACAATAAATCTGGTTCAGATCGGATGATGTCTCACTGAGATATAACAGTTTGAATAATCTAGGGGGCGTTCTGGAGTCACATGTTAAACCACAATATCAATGTGTCCACAAGGGCTCACTGATGATGCACAATAAATCTGGTTCAGATCGGATGATGTATCACTGAGATATAACAGTTTGAATAATCTAGGGGGCGCTCTGGAGTCATATGTTAGCCCACCATATCAATGTGTCCACAAGGGCTCACTGATGATGCACAATAAATCTGGTTCAGATCGGATGATGTATCACTGAGATATAACTATATAAATAATGTAGGGGGCGCACTTGAGTCAAATGTTAGCCCACCATATCAATGTGTCCACAAGGGCTCACTGATGATGCACAATAAATCTGGTTCAGATCGGATGATGTATCACTGAGATATAACTATAGAAATAATGTAGGGGGCGCACTTGAGTCAAATGTTAGCCCACAATATCAATGTGTCCACAAGGGCTCACTGATGATACACAATAAATCTGGTTCAGATCGGATGATGTATCACTGAGATATAACTGTAGTAATAATATAGGGGGCGCTATGGAGTAAAAATTTACATAACATTATCAATGTGTGTCGAAGTGTTCACTGATAAAGCACAATAAATCTCGTGCAGATCGGATAATGTATCACTAAGATATAACTGTAGTAATAATATAGGGGGCGCTATGGAGTAAACATTTACATACCATTATCAATGTGTGTCGAAGTGTTCACTGATAAAGCACAATAAATCTCATGCAGATCGGATAATGTATCACTAAGATATAACTGTAGTAATAATACAGGGGGCGCTATGGAGTAAAAATGTACATACCATCATCAATGTGTGTAGAAGTGTTCAGTGATGAATCACAATAAATCTCGTGCAGATCGGATAATGTATCACTAAGATATAACTGTAGTAATAATATAGGGGGCGCTATGGAGTAAAAATTTACATACCATTATCAATGTGTGTCGAAGTGTTCACTGATAAAGCACAATAAATCTCGTGCAGATCGGATAATGTATCACTGAGATATAACTGTAGTAATAATATAGGGGGCGCTATGGAGTAAAAATTTACATACCATTATCAATGTGTGTAGAAGTGTTCACTGATGAATCACAATAAATCTCGTGCAGATCGGATAATGTATCACTAAGATATAACTGTAGTAATAATATAGGGGGCGCTATGGAGTAAAAATTTACATACCATTATCAATGTGTGTCGAAGTGTTCACTGATAAAGCACAATAAATCTTGTGCAGATCGGATGATGTATCACTAAGATATAACTGTAGTAATAATATAGGGGGCGCTATGGAGTAAAAATTTACATACCATTATCAATGTGTGTCGAAGTGTTCACTGATAAAGCACAATAAATCTCGTGCAAATTGGATAATGTATCACTGAGATATAACTGTAGTAATAATATAGGGGGCGCTATGGAGTAAAAATTTACATACCATTATCAATGTGTATAGAAGTGTTCACTGATGAATCACATTAAATCTCGTGCAGATCGGATAATGTATCACTAAGATATAACTGTAATAATAATATAGGGGGCGCTATGGAGTAAAAATTTACATAACATTATCAATGTGTGTCGAAGTGTTCACTGATAAAGCATAATAAATCTCGTGCAGATCGGATAATGTATCACTAAGATATAACTGTAGTAATAATACAGGGGGCGCTATGGAGTAAAAATTTACATACCATTATCAATGTGTGTAGAAGTGTTCACTGATGAATCATAATAAATCTCGTGCAGATCGGATAATGTATCACTAAGATATAACTGTAGTAATAATATAGGGGGCGCTATGGAGTAAAAATTTACATAACATTATCAATGTGTGTCGAAGTGTTCACTGATAAAGCATAATAAATCTTGTGCAGATCGGATGATGTATCACTGAGATATAACTATAGAAATAATGTAGGGGGCGCACTTGAGTCAAATGTTAGCCCACCATATCAATGTGTCCACAAGGGCTCACTGATGATGCACAATAAATCTGGTTCAGATCGGATGATGTATCACTGAGATACAACAGTTTGAATAATCTAGGGGGCGCTATGGAGGCTATTTGCTAATTAGCATAAACACCTGTTCAAGGGGTGGGTAATGATCGATCATAATGATTTTGGTACTCCTCAGATCAAATCTGTGGAGTTTAGAACCAAACGTATGGTGACGGCGTTACGTCTTACTTCGCCACGTCACCACGCCCACTTGCTCCACCCAAAACGAACAGTGCTGGAAAGCTTGTTACACCAACATGTCTTTAGTCACTGGACACAATGTCACGCTGATTAGGTAACAGGGGTCCGATATGGACCGTTCAACGTAAAACTTTACACTTCCTGTTGTCAGGGGGCGTGGCTTAAGTGATGTCATGATTTGACCATACAGTTTTGCAGGGGACCGGATGTGGGTCAATAACTGAAGGTTTGATGTATTAGACTCTTTTTCGTGTAAGAGCTGTAAGCGTTTCGTTTTTCATGGCGAGATGTCCAACTTTGACGTCTGGCCCCGCCCCTTCAGCATTCATGAAAACGCACAATTTTGATGTTGTTTGTTCCCCCGTGCCTTATGAAGAAACTGGCCAAGTTTGAACCAAATCGAGCGAAATTCATAGGAGGAGTTCGTTCAAATGCAGAGGCTGTAAACGGCCAAAAAGGGGTGAAAATTTGGTCATCGTTCCAAAATGGCCGCCTTCCCATTTATTGTACAACATTGGTGCCAGAGGGTTTTCTGTGCATCTTGGTGAGCTGGACAAGTGTACCAAATTTCATGATTCTACGTCAAACTAAGGTCAATGCGGAGGGTATTTTGAAAATTTCTAGGGGGCGCTCTTGAGCCGTTTCTGTAGCAATTTGCTAATTAGCATAAACACCTGTTCAAGGGGTGGGCAATGATTGATCATACTGATTTTGGTACTTCTCGGATCAAATCTGTGGATTTTAGATCCAAACGTATGGTTATGGCGTTACATCTTACTTCGCCATGTCGCCACGCCCACTTGCTCCACCCAAAACGAACAGTGCTGGAAAGCTTATTACACCAACATGTCTTTAGTCACTGGACACAATGTCACGCTGATTAGGTAACACGGGTCCGATATGGACCTTTCAAAGTAAAACTTTACACTTCCTGTTGTCAGGGGGCGTGGCTTAAGTGATGTCATGATTTGACCATACAGTTTTGCAGGGGACCGGATGTGGGTCAATAACTGAAGGTTTGATGTATTAGACTCTTTTCGTGTAAGAGCTGTAAGCGTTTCGTTTTTCATGGCGAGATGTCCAACTTTGACGTCTGGCCCCGCCCCTTCAGCATTCATGAAAACGCACAATTTTGATGTCGTTTGTTCCCCCATGCCTTATGAAGAAACTGGCCAAGTTTGAACCAAATCGAGCGAAATTCATAGGAGGAGTTCGTTCAAATGCAGAGGCTGTAAACGGCCAAAAAGGGGTGAAAATTTGGTCATCGTTCCAAAATGGCCGCCTTACCATTTATTGTACAACATTGGTGCCAGAGGGTTTTCTGTGCATCTTGGTGAGTTGGACAAGTGTACCAAATTTCATGATTCTACGTCAAACTAAGGTCAATGCGGAGGGTATTTTGAAAATTTCTAGGGGGCGCTCTTGAGCCGTTTCTGTGGCGATTTTTGCCACGCCCCCAAAATACGTAATTTTTCACCAGTCCTGACGAGTCCGCCAAATTTGGTGAGTTTTCGTATATGATAAAGCCCCCAAAAGGCCACTTAAAGAGGGACTAGAATAAAAATAAAAATAATTAAAGCTGCAAGCAGCATTGAGGCCCTCGCAGCTTAGCGCCGCTCGGACCTTATTGAGGCGACCGCGCGAGCTCCAGCTCGTCCGCTCGGTCGCCATTTCGAAGTCTCTCGTGTCTACTCCGCACCAGGGGTGCACACGCACAATAAATCTGGTTCAGATCAGATGATGTCTCACTGAGATATAACAGTTTGAATAATCTAGGGGGCGCTATGGAGTTATATGTTAAATCACAAAATCAATGTGTCCACAAGGGCTCACTGATGATGCACAATAAATCTGGTTCAGATCGGATGATGTATCACTGAGATATAACTATAGAAATAATGTAGGGGGCGCACTTGAGTTAAATGTTAGCCCACCATATCAATGTGTCCACAAGGGCTCACTGATGATGCACAATAAATCTGGTTCAGATCGGATGATGTATCACTGAGATATAACAGTTTGAATAATCTAGGGGGCGCTCTGGAGTCATATGTTAGCCCACCATATCAATGTGTCCACAAGGGCTCACTGATGATGCACAATAAATCTGGTTCAGATCGGATGATGTATCACTGAGATATAACTATAGAAATAATGTAGGGGGCGCACTTGAGTCAAATGTTAGCCCACCATATCAATGTGTCCACAAGGGCTCACTGATGATGCACAATAAATCTGGTTCAGATCGGATGATGTATCACTGAGATATAACTATAGAAATAATGTAGGGGGCGCACTTGAGTCAAATGTTAGCCCACCATATCAATGTGTCCACAAGGGCTCACTGATGATGCACAATAAATCTGGTTCAGATCGGATGATGTATCACTGAGATATAACTATAGAAATAATGTAGGGGGCGCACTTGAGTCAAATGTTAGCCCACCATATCAATGTGTCCACAAGGGCTCACTGATGATGCACAATAAATCTGGTTCAGATCGGATGATGTATCACTGAGATATAACAGTTTGAATAATCTAGGGGGCGCTCTGGAGTCATATGTTAGCCCACCATATCAATGTGTCCACAAGGGCTCACTGATGATGCACAATAAATCTGGTTCAGATCGGATGATGTATCACTGAGATATAACTATAGAAATAATGTAGGGGGCGCACTTGAGTCAAATGTTAGCCCACCATATCAATGTGTCCACAAGGGCTCACTGATGATGCACAATAAATCTGGTTCAGATCGGATGATGTATCACTGAGATACAACAGTTTGAATAATCTAGGGGGCGCTATGGAGGCTATTTGCTAATTAGCATAAACACCTGTTCAAGGGGTGGGTAATGATCGATCATAATGATTTTGGTACTCCTCAGATCAAATCTGTGGAGTTTAGAACCAAACGTATGGTGACGGCGTTACGTCTTACTTCGCCACGTCACCACGCCCACTTGCTCCACCCAAAACGAACAGTGCTGGAAAGCTTGTTACACCAACATGTCTTCGGTGACTGGATACAATGTCACGCTGATTAGGTAACAGGGATCCGATATGGACCGTTCAACGTAAAACTTTACACTTCCTGTTGTCAGGGGGCGTGGCTTAAGTGATGTCATGATTTGACCATACAGTTTTGCAGGGGACCGGATGTGGGTCAATCACTGAAGGTTTGATGTATTAGACAGTTTTCGTGTAAGAGCTGTAAGCGTTTCGTTTTTCATGGCGAGATGTCCAACTTTGAGGTCTGGCCCCGCCCCTTCATCATGCATGAAAACGCACAGTTTTGATAACATTTGTTCCCCCGTGCCTTATAAAGAAACTGGCCAAGTTTGAATCAAATCGAGCGAAATCCCTAGGAGGAGTTCGTTGAAATGCAGAGGCTGTAAACGGCCAAAAAGGGGTGAAAATTTGGTCATCGTTCCAAAATGGCCGCCTTACCATTTATCGTACAACATTGGTGCCAGAGGGTTTTCTGTGCATCTTGGTGAGTTGGACAAGTGTACCAAATTTCATGATTCTACGTCAAACTAAGGTCAATGCAGAGGGTATTTTGAATATTTCTAGGGGGCGCTCTTGAGCCGTTTCTGTAGCGATTTGCTAATTAGCATAAACACCTGTTCAAGGGGTGGGCAATGATCGATCATACTGATTTTGGTACTCCTCGGATCAAATCTGTGGATTTTAGAACCAAACGTATGGTGATGGCGTTATGTCTTACTTCGCCACGTCGCCACGCCCACATGCTCCACCAAAAACGAACAGTATTGGAATGCTTGTTACACCAACATGTCTTCGGTCACTGGACACAATGCCACGCTGATTAGGTAACAGGGGTCCGATATGGACCGTTCAACGTAAAACTTTACACTTCCTGTTGTCAGGGGGCGTGGCTTAAGTGATGTCATGATTTGACCATACAGTTTTGCGGGGGACCGGATGTGGGTCAATAACTGAAGGTTTGATGTATTAGACTTTTTTCGTGTAAGAGCTGTAAGCGTTTCGTTTTTCATGGCGAGATGTCCAACTTTGACGTCTGGCCCCGCCCCTTCAGCATTCATGAAAACGCACAATTTTGATATCGTTTGTTCCCCCGTGCCTTATGAAGAAACTGGCCAAGTTTGAACCAAATCGAGCGAAATTCATAGGAGGAGTTCGTTCAAATGCGGAGGCTGTAAACGGCCAAAAAGGGGTGAAAATTTGGTCATCGTTCCAAAATGGCCGCCTTACCATTTATTGTACAACATTGGTGCCAGAGGGTTTTCTGTGCATCTTGGTGAGTTGGACAAGTGTACCAAATTTCATGATTCTACGTCAAACTAAGGTCAATGCGGAGGGTATTTTGAAAATTTCTAGGGGGCGCTCTTGAGCCGTTTCTGTGGCGATTTTTGCCACGCCCCCAAAATACGTAATTTTTCACCAGTCCTGACGAGTCCGCAAAATTTGGTGAGTTTTCATATATGTTAAGGCCCCCAAAAAGCCACTTCTTTTGGGGGAAGAATAAAAATAAAAAAAAAAATAATAAACACTACAATTACAATAGGTCCTTGCAGCGCTTCGCTGCTTCGGGCCTAATTAAAGCTGCAAGCAGCATTGAGGCCCGAAGCAGCTTAGCACTGCTCGGACCTTATTGAGGCGACCACGCGAGCTCCAGCTCGTCCGCTCGGTCGCCATTTCGAAGTCTCTCGTGTCTACTCCGCACCAGGGGTGCACACGCACAATAAATCTGGTTCAGATCGGATGATGTCTCACTGAGATATAACAGTTTGAATAATCTAGGGGGCGCTCTGGAGTCACATGTTAAACCACAATATCAATGTGTCCACAAGGGCTCACTGATGATGCACAATAAATCTGGTTCAGATCGGATGATGTATCACTGAGATATAACAGTTTGAATAATCTAGGGGGCGCTCTGGAGTCATATGTTAGCCCACCATATCAATGTGTCCACAAGGGCTCACTGATGATGCACAATAAATCTGGTTCAGATCGGATGATGTATCACTGAGATATAACTATATAAATAATGTAGGGGGCGCACTTGAGTCAAATGTTAGCCCACCATATCAATGTGTCCACAAGGGCTCACTGATGATGCACAATAAATCTGGTTCAGATCGGATGATGTATCACTGAGATATAACTATAGAAATAATGTAGGGGGCGCACTTGAGTCAAATGTTAGCCCACAATATCAATGTGTCCACAAGGGCTCACTGATGATACACAATATATCTGGTTCAGATCGGATGATGTCTCACTGAGATATAACAGTTTGAATAATCTAGGGCACTATGGAGTTATATTTTAAACCACAAAATCAATGTGTCCACAAGGGCTCACTGATGATGCACAATAAATCTGGTTCAGATCGGATGATGTATCAGTGAGATATAACTATAGAAATAATGTAGGGGGCGCACTTGAGTTAAATGTTAGCCCACCATATCAATGTGTCCACAAGGGCTCATTGATGATACACAATAAATCTGGTTCAGATCAGATGATGTCTCACTGAGATATAACAGTTTGAGTAATCTAGGGGGCGCTCTGGAGTCATATGTTAAACCACAATATCAATGTGTCCACAATGTCTCACTGATGATACACAATAAATCTGGTTCAGATCGGATGATGTATCACTGAGATATAACTATAGAAATAATGTAGGGGGCGCACTTGAGTCAAATGTTAACCCACCTTATCAATGTGTCCACAAGGACTCACTGATGATGCACAATAAATCTGGTTCAGATCGGATGATGTCTCACTGAGATATAACAATTTGAATAATCTAGGGGGCGCTCTTGAGTCATATGTTAAACCACAATATAAATGTGTCCACAAGGTCTCACTGATGAAACATAGTAAATATCGTGCAGATCGGATAATGTATCACTGAGATATAACTGTAGTAATAATATAGGGGACGCTATGGAGTATAAATTTACATATATTATCAATGTGTGTAGAAGTGTTCACTGATGAATCACAATAAATCTCGTGCAGATCGGATAATGTATCACTGAGATATAACTGTAGTAATAATATAGGGGGCGCTATGGAGTAAAAATTTACATACCATTATCAATGTGTGTCGAAGTGTTCACTGATAAAGCACAATAAATCTCGTGCAGATCGGATAATGTATCACTAAGATATAACTGTAGTAATAATATAGGGGGCGCTATGGAGTAAAAATTTACATACCATTATCAATGTGTGTCGAAGTGTTCACTGATAAAGCACAATAAATCTCGTGCAGATTGGATAATGTATCACTGAGATATAACTGTAGTAATAATATAGGGGGCGCTATGGAGTAAAAATTTACATACCATTATCAATGTGTATAGAAGTGTTCACTGATGAATCACAATAAATCTCGTGCAGATCGGATAATGTATCACTAAGATATAACTGTAGTAATAATATAGGGGGCGCTATGGAGTAAAAATTTACATACCATTATCAATGTGTGTCGAAGTGTTCACTGATAAAGCACAATAAATCTCGTGCAGATCGGATAATGTATCACTAAGATATAACTGTAGTAATAATACAGGGGGCGCTATGGAGTAAAAATTTACATACCATTATCAATGTGTGTAGAAGTGTTCACTGATGAATCATAATAAATCTCGTGCAGATCGGATAATGTATCACTAAGATATAACTGTAGTAATAATATAGGGGGCGCTATGGAGTAAAAATTTACATACCATTATCAATGTGTGTCGAAGTGTTCACTGATAAAGCACAATAAATCTCGTGCAGATCGGATAATGTATCACTAAGATATAACTGTAGTAATAATATAGGGGGCGCTATGGAGTAAAACTTTACATACCATTATCAATGTGTGTCGAAGTGTTCACTGATAAAGCACAATAAATCTGGTTCAGATCGGATGATGTATCACTGAGATATAACTATAGACATAATGTAGGGGGCGCACTTGAGTCAAATGTTAGCCCACCATATCAATGTGTCCACAAGGGCTCACTGATGATGCACAATAAATCTGGTTCAGATCGGATGATGTATCACTGAGATATAACTATAGAAGTAATGTAGGGGGCGCACTTGAGTCAAATGTTAGCCCACCATATCAATGTGTCCACAAGGGCTCACTGATGATGCACAATAAATCTGGTTCAGATCGGATGATGTATCACTGAGATACAACAGTTTGAATAATCTAGGGGGCGCTATGGAGGCTATTTGCTAATTAGCATAAACACCTGTTCAAGGGGTGGGTAATGATCGATCATAATGATTTTGGTACTCCTCAGATCAAATCTGTGGAGTTTAGAACCAAACGTATGGTGACGGCGTTACGTCTTACTTCGCCACGTCACCACGCCCACTTGCTCCACCCAAAACGAACAGTGCTGGAAAGCTTGTTACACCAACATGTCTTCGGTGACTGGATACAATGTCACGCTGATTAGGTAACAGGGGTCCGATATGGACCGTTCAACGTAAAACTTTACACTTCCTGTTGTCAGGGGGCGTGGCTTAAGTGATGTCATGATTTGACCATACAGTTTTGCAGGGGACCGGATGTGGGTCAATCACTGAAGGTTTGATGTATTAGACAGTTTTCGTGTAAGAGCTGTAAGCGTTTCGTTTTTCATGGCGAGATGTCCAACTTTGAGGTCTGGCCCCGCCCCTTCAGCATGCATGAAAACGCACAGTTTTGATAACATTTGTTCCCCCGTGCCTTATAAAGAAACTGGCCAAGTTTGAATCAAATCGAGCGAAATCCCTAGGAGGAGTTCGTTGAAATGCAGAGGCTGTAAACGGCCAAAAAGGGGTGAAAATTTGGTCATCGTTCCAAAATGGCCGCCTTACCATTTATCGTACAACATTGGTGCCAGAGGGTTTTCTGTGCATCTTGGTGAGTTGGACAAGTGTACCAAATTTCATGATTCTACGTCAAACTAAGGTCAATGCGGAGGGTATTTTGAATATTTCTAGGGGGCGCTCTTGAGCCGTTTCTGTAGCGATTTGCTAATTAGCATAAACACCTGTTCAAGGGGTGGGCAATGATCGATCATACTGATTTTGGTACTCCTCGGATCAAATCTGTGGATTTTAGAACCAAACGTATGGTGATGGCGTTATGTCTTACTTCGCCACGTCGCCACGCCCACATGCTCCACCAAAAACGAACAGTATTGGAATGCTTGTTACACCAACATGTCTTCGGTCACTGGACACAATGCCACGCTGATTAGGTAACAGGGGTCCGATATGGACCGTTCAACGTAAAACTTTACACTTCCTGTTGTCAGGGGGCGTGGCTTAAGTGATGTCATGATTTGACCATACAGTTTTGCAGGGGACCGGATGTGGGTCAATAACTGAAGGTTTGATGTATTAGACTCTTTTCGTGTAAGAGCTGTAAGCGTTTCGTTTTTCATGGCGAGATGTCCAACTTTGACGTCTGGCCCCGCCCCTTCAGCATTCATGAAAACGCACAATTTTGATGTTGTTTGTTCCCCCGTGCCTTATGAAGAAACTGGCCAAGTTTGAACCAAATCGAGCGAAATTCATAGGAGGAGTTCGTTGAAATGCGGAGGCTGTAAACGGCCAAAAAGGGGTGAAAATTTGGTCATCGATCCAAAATGGCCGCCTTACCATTTATCGTACAACGTTGGTGCCAGAGGGTTTTCTGTGCATCTTGGTGAGTTGGACAAGCGTACCAAATTTCACGATTCTACGTCAAACTAAGGTCAATGCAAAGGGTATTTTGAAAATTTGTAGGGGGCGCTCTTGAGCCGTTTCTGTGACGATTTTTGCCACGCCCCCAAAATACGTAATTTTTCACCAGTCCTGACGAGTCCGCCAAATTTGGTGAGTTTTCGTATATGTTCAAGCCTCCATAAGGCCACTTCTTTTGGCGGAAGAAAAATAAAAAGAAAAAAAATAATAATAAACACTACAATTACAATAGGTCCTTGCAGCGCTTCGCTGCTTCGGGCCTAATTAAAGCTGCAAGCAGCATTGAGGCCCTCGCAGCTTAGCGCCGCTCGGACCTTATTGAGGCGACCGCGCGAGCTCCAGCTCGTCCGCTCGGTCGCCATTTCGAAGTCTCTCGTGTCTACTCCGCACCAGGGGTGCACACGCACAATAAATCTGGTTCAGATCGGATGATGTCTCACTGAGATATAACAGTTTGAATAATCTAGGGGGCGCTATGGAGTTATATGTTAAACCACAATATCAATGTGTCCACAAGGGCTCACTGATTATTCACAATAAATTTGGTTCAGATCGGATGATGTATCACTGAGATATAACTATAGAAATAATGTAGGGGGCGCACTTGAGTCAAATGTTAGCCCACCATATCAATGTGTCCACAAGGGCTCACTGATGATGCACAATAAATCTGGTTCAGATCGGATGATGTATCACTGAGATATAACAGTTTGAGTAATCTAGGGGCGCTCTAGAGTCATATGTTAATCCACAATATCAATGTGTGTAGACGTGCTCACTGATGAAGTACAATAAATCTTGTGCAGATCGGATAATGTATCTCTGAGATATACCACGCTGAACAAGTTTCTGGTGTTATCTCACATGCTAACGGGTGATGCTAATGCTAAGCTAACTAGCATGCTAGGCTAACACCTTATTTTCCAACCAAACTTACACAGGTGACTCAACAGACCACGCTGAACAAGTTTCTGGTGTTATCTCACATGCTAACGGGTAATGCTAATGCTAAGCTAACTAGCATGCTAGGCTAACACCTTATTTTCCAACCAAACTTACACAGGTGACTCAACAGACCACGCTGAACAAGTTTCTGGTGTTATCTCACATGCTAACGGGTGATGCTAATGCTAAGCTAACTAGCATGCTAGGCTAACACCTTATTTTCCATTCAAACTTACACAGATGACTCAACAGACCACGCTGAACAAGTTTCTGGTGTTATCTCACATGCTAACGGGTGATGCTAATGCTAAGCTAACTAGCATGCTAAGCTAACACCTTATTTTCCAACCAAACTTACACAGGTGACTCAACAGACCACGCTGAACAAGTTTCTGGTGTTATCTCACATGCTAACGGGTAATGCTAATGCTAAGCTAACTAGCATGCTAGGCTAACACATTATTTTCCAACCAAACTTACACAGGTGACTCAACAGACCACGTTGAACAAGTTTCTGGTGTTATCTCACATGCTAACGGGTGATGCTAATGCTAAGCTAACTAGCATGCTAGGCTAACACCTTATTTTCCAACCAAACTTACACAGGTGACTCAACAGACCACGCTGAACAAGTTTCTGGTGTTATCTCACATGCTAACGGGTGATGCTAATGCTAAGCTAACTAGCATGCTAGGCTAACACCTTATTTTTCAACCAAACTTACACAGATGACTCAACAGACCACGCTGAACAAGTTTCTGGTGTTATCTCACATGCTAACGGGTGATGCTAATGCTAAGCTAACTAGCATGCGCACTTGAGTCAAATGTTAGCCCACCATATCAATGTGTCCACAAGGGCTCACTGTTGATGCACAATAAATCTTGTACAGATCGGATAATGTATCACTGAGATATAACTGTAATAATAATATAGGGGGCGCTGTGGAGTAAAAATTTACACAACATTATCAATGTGTGTAGAAGTGCTCACTGATGAACCACACTAAATCTCGTGCAGATCGGATAATGTATCACTAAGATATAACTGTAGTAATAATATAGGGGGCGCTATGGAGTAAAAATTTACATACCATTATCAATGTGTGTCGAAGTGTTCACTGATAAAGCACAATAAATCTCGTGCAGATTGGATAATGTATCACTGAGATATAACTGTAGTAATAATATAGGGGGCGCTATGGAGTAAAAATTTACATACCATTATCAATGTGTATAGAAGTGTTCACTGATGAATCACATTAAATCTCGTGCAGATCGGATAATGTATCACTAAGATATAACTGTAATAATAATATAGGGGGCGCTATGGAGTAAAAATTTACATACATTATCAATGTGTGTCGAAGTGTTCACTGATAAAGCACAATAAATCTCGTGCAGATCGGATAATGTATCACTAAGATATAACTGTAGTAATAATACAGGGGGCGCTATGGAGTAAAAATTTACATACATTATCAATGTGTGTCGAAGTGTTCACTGATAAAGCACAATAAATCTCGTGCAGATCGGATAATGTATCACTAAGATATAACTGTAGTAATAATACAGGGGGCGCTATGGAGTAAAAATTTACATACCATTATCAATGTGTGTAGAAGTGTTCACTGATGAATCATAATAAATCTCGTGCAGATCGGATAATGTATCACTAAGATATAACTGTAGTAATAATATAGGGGGCGCTATGGAGTAAAAATTTACATAACATTATCAATGTGTGTCGAAGTGTTCACTGATAAAGCATAATAAATCTCGTGCAGATCGGATGATGTATCACTGAGATATAACTATAGAAATAATGTAGGGGGCGCACTTGAGTCAAATGTTAGCCCACCATATCAATGTGTCCACAAGGGCTCACTGATGATGCACAATAAATCTGGTTCAGATCGGATGATGTATCACTGAGATACAACAGTTTGAATAATCTAGGGGGCGCTATGGAGGCTATTTGCTAA
Organism: Garcialebias charrua; assembly: GCA_038048925.1. NCBI lineage: Eukaryota > Metazoa > Chordata > Actinopteri > Cyprinodontiformes > Rivulidae > Garcialebias > Garcialebias charrua. Next base: position 17,448 of record JBBPBX010049202.1, read on the forward strand.
TTAGCATAAACACCTGTTCAAGGGGTGGGTAATGATCGATCATAATGATTTTGGTACTCCTCAGATCAAATCTGTGGAGTTTAGAACCAAACGTATGGTGACGGCGTTACGTCTTACTTCGCCACGTCACCACGCCCACTTGCTCCACCCAAAACGAACAGTGCTGGAAAGCTTGTTACACCAACATGTCTTCGGTGACTGGATACAATGTCACGCTGATTAGGTAACAGGGATCCGATATGGACCGTTCAACGTAAAACTTTACACTTCCTGTTGTCAGGGGGCGTGGCTTAAGTGATGTCATGATTTGACCATACAGTTTTGCAGGGGACCGGATGTGGGTCAATCACTGAAGGTTTGATGTATTAGACAGTTTTCGTGTAAGAGCTGTAAGCGTTTCGTTTTTCATGGCGAGATGTCCAACTTTGAGGTCTGGCCCCGCCCCTTCAGCATGCATGAAAACGCACAGTTTTGATAACATTTGTTCCCCCGTGCCTTATAAAGAAACTGGCCAAGTTTGAATCAAATCGAGCGAAATCCCTAGGAGGAGTTCGTTGAAATGCAGAGGCTGTAAACGGCCAAAAAGGGGTGAAAATTTGGTCATCGTTCCAAAATGGCCGCCTTACCATTTATCGTACAACATTGGTGCCAGAGGGTTTTCTGTGCATCTTGGTGAGTTGGACAAGTGTACCAAATTTCATGATTCTACGTCAAACTAAGGTCAATGCGGAGGGTATTTTGAAAATTTCAAGGGGGCGCTCTTGAGCCGTTTCTGTAGCGATTTGCTAATTAGCATAAACACCTGTTCAAGGAGTGGGCAATGATCGATCATACTGATTTTGGTACTCCTCGGATAAAATATGTGGATTTTAGATCCAAACGTATGGTGATGGCGTTACATCTTACTTCGCCATGTCGCCACGCCCACTTGCTCCACCCAAAACGAACAGTGCTGGAAAGCTTGTTACACCAACATGTCTTTAGTCACTGGACACAATGTCACGCTGATTAGGTAACACGGATCCGATATGGACCTTTCAAAGTAAAACTTTACACTTCCTGTTGTCAGGGGGCGTGGCTTAAGTTATGTCATGATTTGACCATTCAGTAATGCAGGGGACGGGATGTGCGTCAATCACTGAAGGTTTGATGTATTAGACTATTTTCTTGTAAGAGCTGTAAGCGTTTCGTTTTTCATGGCGAGATGTCCAACTTTGACGTCTGGCCCCGCCCCTTCAGCATTCATGAAAACGCACAATTTTGATATCGTTTGTTCCCCCATGCCTTATGAAGAAACTGGCCAAGTTTGAACCAAATTGAGTGAAATTCATAGGAGGAGTTCGTTCAAATGCGGAGGCTGTAAACGGCCAAAAAGGGGTGAAAATTTGGTCATCGTTCCAAAATGGCCGCCTTCCCGTTTATTCTACAATGTTGGTGCCAGAGGGTTTTCTGTACATCTTGGTGAGTTGGACAAGTGTACCAAATTTCATGATTCTACGTCAAACTAAGGTCATGCGGAGGGTATTTTGAATATTTCTAGGGGGCGCTCTTGAGCCGTTTCTGTGGCGATTTTTGCCACGCCCCCAAAATACGTAATTTTTCACCAGTCCTGACGAGTCCGCAAAATTTGGTGAGTTTTCATATATGATAAAGCCCCCAAAATGCCACTTCTTTTGGGGGAAGAATAAAAATAAAAATAATATTAAAGCTGCAAGCAGCATTGAGGCCCTCGCAGCTTAGCGCAGCTCCGGCCTTATTGCGGCGACCTCGTGAGCTCCAGCTGGTCCGCTCGGTCGCCACCTCAAACTCTCTCGTGCCCATCCAGCACCAGTTTGCCAAGAACAATTAGCGAACAACAACAATATATACGTGTTTAGAAGTGCTGACAGATGATACACAGTAAACGTGGAACAGATCACATGATCTAGCAATGAGATGTAACAGTTGGAAAAATAATGTATGGGGCACACTGGAGTCATCTGTTAAACCATAGTATCAAAGTGTGTAGAAGTGATCAGCCCTTTGTGAATAGCAAACAACCCTTTGGGTTGTTTTTACAATGGGTGCTAACGATCCATTGTTAAGATGATGGTCATCCATCATGTGAGCAACTGGTTTCAGCAGTCACCAGCAAACTGGTTGATCCACTTTGAGAGGGTGCTAAGACTGAGCTGAATATCAGACTTAGCTTTTTTAGAGTTTTCTACCTGGATTATTGAGCATGTATCAGGGGAAAATTAAACATGTTTTAAAATCAATTTTGGAGCATTTAGAATTGATTCTGAATCGCCAAGACAAAGAATCTAGATTTAAAAAAACGATTTTTTCCCTTCATCCTTATTGACATATAACAGTTTGAATTATGTAGGTGGTGCACTGAAGTCAAAATTTACACATCAATATCAATGCGTTTAGAACTGCTCCCTGATGACGCAGAATAAATCTGGTACATCTGGTTATCTCACATGCTAACGGGTGATGCTAATGCTAAGCTAACTAGCATGCTAGGCAAACACCTTATTTTCCATTCAAACTTACACAGATGACTCAACAGACCACGCTGAACAAGTTTCTGGTGTTATCTCACATGCTAACGGGTGATGCTAATGCTAAGCTAACTAGCATGCTAAGCTAACACCTTATTTTCCAACCAAACTTACACAGGTGACTCAACAGACCACGCTGAACAAGTTTCTGGTGTTATCTCACATGCTAACGGGTAATGCTAATGCTAAGCTAACTAGCATGCTAGGCTAACACCTTATTTTCCAACCAAACTTACACAGGTGACTCAACAGACCACGCTGAACAAGTTTCTGGTGTTATCTCACATGCTAACGGGTGATGCTAATGCTAAGCTAACTAGCATGCTAGGCTAACACCTTATTTTCCAACCAAACTTACACAGGTGACTCAACAGACCACGCTGAACAAGTTTCTGGTGTTATCTCACATGCTAACGGGTGATGCTAATGCTAAGCTAACTAGCATGCTAGGCTAACACCTTATTTTTCAACCAAACTTACACAGATGACTCAACAGACCACGCTGAACAAGTTTCTGGTGTTATCTCACATGCTAACGGGTGATGCTAATGCTAAGCTAACTAGCATGCGCACTTGAGTCAAATGTTAGCCCACCATATCAATGTGTCCACAAGGGCTCACTGTTGATGCACAATAAATCTTGTACAGATCGGATAATGTATCACTGAGATATAACTGTAGTAATAATATAGGGGGCGCTGTGGAGTAAAAATTTACACAACATTATCAATGTGTGTAGAAGTGCTCACTGATGAACCACACTAAATCTCGTGCAGATCGGATAATGTATCACTAAGATATAACTGTAGTAATAATATAGGGGGCGCTATGGAGTAAAAATTTACATACTATTATCAATGTGTGTCGAAGTGTTCACTGATAAAGCACAATAAATCTCGTGCAGATCGGATAATGTATCACTAAGATATAACTGTAGTAATAATATAGGGGGCGCTATGGAGTAAAACTTTACATACCATTATCAATGTGTGTCGAAGTGTTCACTGATAAAGCACAATAAATCTGGTTCAGATCGGATGATGTATCACTGAGATATAACTATAGACATAATGTAGGGGGCGCACTTGAGTCAAATGTTAGCCCACCATATCAATGTGTCCACAAGGGCTCACTGATGATGCACAATAAATCTGGTTCAGATCGGATGATGTATCACTGAGATATAACTATAGAAGTAATGTAGGGGGCGCACTTGAGTCAAATGTTAGCCCACCATATCAATGTGTCCACAAGGGCTCACTGATGATGCACAATAAATCTGGTTCAGATCGGATGATGTATCACTGAGATATAACAGTTTGAATAATCTAGGGGGCGCTCTGGAGTCATATGTTAGCCCACCATATCAATGTGTCCACAAGGGCTCACTGATGATGCACAATAAATCTGGTTCAGATCGGATGATGTATCACTGAGATATAACTATAGAAATAATGTAGGGGGCGCACTTGAGTCAAATGTTAGCCCACCATATCAATGTGTCCACAAGGGCTCACTGATGATGCACAATAAATCTGGTTCAGATCGGATGATGTATCACTGAGATATAACTATAGAAATAATGTAGGGGGCGCACTTGAGTCAAATGTTAGCCCACCATATCAATGTGTCCACAAGGGCTCACTGATGATGCACAATAAATCTGGTTCAGATCGGATGATGTATCACTGAGATACAACAGTTTGAATAATCTAGGGGGCGCTATGGAGGCTATTTGCTAATTAGCATAAACACCTGTTCAAGGGGTGGGTAATGATCGATCATAATGATTTTGGTACTCCTCAGATCAAATCTGTGGAGTTTAGAACCAAACGTATGGTGACGGCGTTACGTCTTACTTCGCCACGTCACCACGCCCACTTGCTCCACCCAAAACGAACAGTGCTGGAAAGCTTGTTACACCCAGTCTTGACCGCCCACTTGCTCCACCCAAAACGAACAGTGCTGGAAAGCTTGTTACACCACCATGTCTTCGGTGACTGGATACAATGTCACGCTGATTAGGTAACAGGGATCCGATATGGACCGTTCAACGTAAAACTTTACACTTCCTGTTGTCAGGGGGCGTGGCTTAAGTGATGTCATGATTTGACCATACAGTTTTGCAGGGGACCGGATGTGGGTCAATCACTGAAGGTTTGATGTATTAGACAGTTTTCGTGTAAGAGCTGTAAGCGTTTCGTTTTTCATGGCGAGATGTCCAACTTTGAGGTCTGGCCCCGCCCCTTCAGCATGCATGAAAACGCACAGTTTTGATAACATTTGTTCCCCCGTGCCTTATAAAGAAACTGGCCAAGTTTGAATCAAATCGAGCGAAATCCCTAGGAGGAGTTCGTTGAAATGCAGAGGCTGTAAACGGCCAAAAAGGGGTGAAAATTTGGTCATCGTTCCAAAATGGCCGCCTTACCATTTATCGTACAACATTGGTGCCAGAGGGTTTTCTGTGCATCTTGGTGAGTTGGACAAGTGTACCAAATTTCATGATTCTACGTCAAACTAAGGTCAATGCGGAGGGTATTTTGAATATTTCTAGGGGGCGCTCTTGAGCCGTTTCTGTAGCGATTTGCTAATTAGCATAAACACCTGTTCAAGGGGTGGGCAATGATCGATCATACTGATTTTGGTACTCCTCGGATCAAATCTGTGGATTTTAGAACCAAACGTATGGTGATGGCGTTATGTCTTACTTCGCCACGTCGCCACGCCCACATGCTCCACCAAAAACGAACAGTATTGGAATGCTTGTTACACCAACATGTCTTCGGTCACTGGACACAATGCCACGCTGATTAGGTAACAGGGGTCCGATATGGACCGTTCAACGTAAAACTTTACACTTCCTGTTGTCAGGGGGCGTGGCTTAAGTGATGTCATGATTTGACCATACAGTTTTGCGGGGGACCGGATGTGGGTCAATAACTGAAGGTTTGATGTATTAGACTTTTTTCGTGTAAGAGCTGTAAGCGTTTCGTTTTTCATGGCGAGATGTCCAACTTTGACGTCTGGCCCCGCCCCTTCAGCATTCATGAAAACGCACAATTTTGATATCGTTTGTTCCCCCGTGCCTTATGAAGAAACTGGCCAAGTTTGAACCAAATCGAGCGAAATTCATAGGAGGAGTTCGTTCAAATGCGGAGGCTGTAAACGGCCAAAAAGGGGTGAAAATTTGGTCATCGTTCCAAAATGGCCGCCTTACCATTTATCGTACAACATTGGTGCAAGAGGGTTTTCTGTGCATCTTGGTGAGTTGGACAAGTGTACCAAATTTCATGATTCTACGTCAAACTAAGGTCAATGCGGAGGGTATTTTGAAAATTTCTAGGGGGCGCTCTTGAGCCGTTTCTGTGGCGATTTTTGCCACGCCCCCAAAATACGTAATTTTTCACCAGTCCTGACGAGTCCGCCAAATTTGGTGAGTTTTCGTATATGATAAAGCCCCCAAAAGGCCACTTAAGAGGGAAGAATAAAAATAAAAAAAATAATAATAATAATAAACACTACAATTACAATAGGTCCTTGCAGCGCTTCGCTGCTTCGGGCCTAATAAAATAATAAACACTACAATTACAATAGGTCCTTGCAGCGCTTCGCTGCTTCGGGCCTAATAATAATAAACACTACAATTACAATAGGTCCTTGCAGCGCTTCGCTGCTTCGGGCCTAATTAAAGCCGCAAGCGGCGTTGAGGCCCTCGCAGCTTAGCGCCGCTCGGACCTTATTGAGGCGACCGCGCGAGCTCCAGCTCGTCCGCTCGGTCGCCATTTCGAAGTCTCTCGTGTCTACTCCGCACCAGGGGTGCACACGCACAATAAATCTGGTTCAGATCGGATGATGTATCACTTAGATATAACTATAGAAGTAATGTAGGGGGCGCACTTGAGTCAAATGTTAGCCCACCATATCAATGTGTCCACAAGGGCTCACTGATGATGATAAATAAATATGGTTCAGATCGGATGATGTATCACTGAGATATAACAGTTTGAATAATCTAGGGGGCGCTCTGGAGTCATATGTTAGCCCACCATATCAATGTGTCCACAAGGGCTCACTGATGATGCACAATAAATCTGGTTCAGATCGGATGATGTATCACTGAGATATAACTATAGAAATAATGTAGGGGGCGCACTTGAGTCAAATGTTAGCCCACCATATCAATGTGTCCACAAGGGCTCACTGATGATGCACAATAAATCTGGTTCAGATCGGATGATGTATCACTGAGATATAACTGTAGTAATAATATAGGGGGCGCTATGGAGTAAAAATTTACATACCATTATCAATGTGTGTCGAAGTGTTCACTGATAAAGCACAATAAATCTCGTGCAGATCGGATAATGTATCACTAAGATATAACTGTAGTAATAATACAGGGGGCGCTATGGAGTAAAAATTTACATATCATTATGAATGTGTGTAGAAGTGTTCACTGATGAATCATAATAAATCTCGTGCAGATCGGATAATGTATCACTAAGATATAACTGTAGTAATAATATAGGGGGCGCTATGGAGTAAAAAATTACATAACATTATCAATGTGTATAGAAGTGTTCACTGATGAATCACATTAAATCTCGTGCAGATCGGATAATGTATCACTAAGATATAACTGTAGTAATAATATAGGGGGCGCTATGGAGTAAAAATTTACATACCATTATGAATGTGTGTAGAAGTGTTCACTGATGAATCATAATAAATCTCGTGCAGATCGGATAATGTATCACTAAGATATAACTGTAGTAATAATATAGGGGGCGCTATGGAGTAAAAATTTACATACCATTATCAATGTGTATAGAAGTGTTCACTAATGAATCACATTAAATCTCGTGCAGATCGGATAATGTATCACTAAGATATAACTGTAGTAATAATATAGGGGGCGCTATGGAGTAAAAATTTACATACCATTATCAATGTGTGTCGAAGTGTTCACTGATAAAGCACAATAAATCTCGTGCAGATCGGATAATGTATCACTAAGATATAACTGTAGTAATAATACAGGGGGCGCTATGGAGTAAAAATTTACATACCATTATGAATGTGTGTAGAAGCGTTCACTGATGAATCATAATAAATCTCGTGCAGATTGGATAATGTATCACTAAGATATAACTGTAGTAATAATATAGGGGGCGCTATGGAGTAAAAATTTACATACCATTATCAATGTGTATAGAAGTGTTCACTAATGAATCACATTAAATCTCGTGCAGATCGGATAATGTATCACTAAGATATAACTGTAGTAATAATATAGGGGGCGCTATGGAGTAAAAATTTACATACCATTATCAATGTGTGTCGAAGTGTTCACTGATAAAGCACAATAAATCTCGTGCAGATCGGATAATGTATCACTAAGATATAACTGTAGTAATAATACAGGGGGCGCTATGGAGTAAAAATTTACATACCATTATCAA